>JAIPRK010000615.1:119416-163177 GCA_025469195.1 Chaitophorus viminalis
GAACTTTATCAAACATGGTGAGAGATTTAAAAGGTATAGTATAAATAAATGAAAGTGAAAACTGAGTTTTATTATGTTTAGTAATAAATGTTATTAGACTTTAACGAATAAATATAAATTGAAAATCTGTTCAGTGTGTTTATGTATATTATGGTGGGTTACATTCTGTGATACATGTGGGCAAGGGAACTGCAAATTGTAGGACTTGTATAGACTTCAAAAGCTCTTAACAGGCATTCAATGATCCCTATACTCAACAAATGTGCTTTAATATCATGTAGTAAATGATAAATTTTTAAGAATATTCACTGGAAAAATTATGGTCATAACTCATAATAAATAATACATGAAAAAGTGGTTGTACGATTTTTATTTTCATTAATATTGTTTTGTTAAATGATGCTGCAAAAAGTGATTTTAGATATTTTTCGACCCATAAATGTACTACTATATACATACTGTAACCAAAGTACATAAACACTTTATGTGCATACCAACTATTATATTTATTCGCTGTATTACCAGGAATAGAGCAACATGATTTTTTTTCTTCATAATATTATTCGTATAGGTTCTAGTTCAAATAAACGATTTAGCACCTATAATAAACGCGTTATGGTGAGCATATAAAACATATTTTTGTCGTACAGGTCGTTCAATCGCTATTCTTTGACATCTCTCATACATTTAAATACTTTAAACGAATACCTAATTTTCAAACTTCGAATTGTTTTGCATGACGGCACATCTGATCGAAAAAAGACTGTAGCGTAAAGCGATCAGCAAAAAAGTGTCATAATTAACGACCACGTATATAACAGGAGTCAGGAAGCATACCCATAAAGTACGGTTATTACGACCTAGTTTGATTCCACGAAGTAAGACATAATATTATAAAAATAAAAAAATGGTTTATGTGTGTATGTGTGTGTGTGTGTGGGGGGGGGCTATATTTATTGTGTGCACGTGGTGCTTGTAAATATTATCGAATTGCAATAAAATATATTTAATATCAGCCTTCGTTAGATTATTAGCTACCTACGACAAATTTATTCAGTCAAGGGTATAATTTCAGTGAATTTAGTTGCTTGTATATTACGTGCGAAAGACTCTAATTACCGAAGGTATACGCGTATTACTGCCTTTAAGTGGCTACGGGTCAGTTGTTCCGAAGAGTTTGGCGCGGCAAACGAGAAGGGTCGATGAATTAGTTCATTAACCCGGTCGTTCCTGTCAAGAACACTTAGCTAAGTAACCATTACAGTGTCGCAAACAGGCCTCCGACAGATAGTGTGTGCTCCTCGCGGGGCCATATGGATCAAATATCAAAAAAATATAGACATCGTGTCCCTCGATGATTGGTGGGCGGTACTCAATTATCTCATCGGTAATCAGTCGGCCAACCGTCGTGGTCAAACATCAATACGTAACGTGTATAAGTGCATATACATGTTATAAATTGGTATATAACTCTGAATACTGGAGAGTAACTGTAAAATAATTGAGTGTATAGGTATCATAATTGTATTTGTTTTACTTCAATTGTCTATACCGTTTACTATAGGTCCTAGCTGGTGTACACTTTTCGTATGCGAAACGTATTTCACCAGAATTGTTCGATCGGTCGATTGGCACTCAGCGTATCCTATCGAACTTTTAAAATAACAAATTTCCGCCAACCCATTAGTGGACCTCGATATTGTTCGATAAAATGATGTTTTATCAAAATGAAGTTACATTTTCAAAGGTTTCGATTGTAGATCAAATTAAATATTTATTTTTATTTCTTTATACTTAAATTTATCTATACTTAAAATACATATTAGGTACTTATGTATTTCACGATTTAAAAAATTAATATTTTATTTGATTTATTTTAAATCAGTTTTAAAACTGATGAACGGTAATTATTAAATTTAATTAATAACCCATTAAGGTAACAAATAATTATACCTATAAACCTACTTAAGCTACAAAAAATTATTAATGTTAAGAATATATTTCCAATTTTTTTTTTTTTATAGTCATCTTGGTATTATATTATATTTGACTTCCAACATAAAATCGATCGTTTCATGCATATTTTTGGTTAAAAAATGTATTGATTTTTCACCGGTAACATAGACAAACATAAACATCTTTAAGAATCACTTATGAATGATGGTACATTTTCCGTAGTAGCTCTTAAAGTGTCTCTGATTTTGTCAGCACAAACATGATGGAAACACCTTTGTGTATATTGTATATATATTGTATACGTGTTAACTCCTCCAGATTTTTATATATTGTACATGTATATAAATTATAAATATAATACTCGTATCTGTCAGCTGTCATTGCCAGTGGTTTTATTTTACTGTGACTTTTAACGATGGGGAGTGGCCGTACAGGTAGGTATATTATTATCATCATCTTATTTAGTATATACTGCAGGGGTTTCGTGACTATATTGTAACCTTCCAACGTTTATTTTATGTGCATATAGGAAGACAAAGAAGAATATTTTTTTGTGACATTGTCATCCCTTGCCGTTCATCTGAGATGATGAACCACGGAAAAAATATATACTCGTATCTACATATTATATCCTATTATATCCTATATATATTTATATAGTAACTACCTGCACTTATTTTGAATACAATATACGCTCGGCTAGTGTATTAGCGACGAAGAGATATATGATGATACTTCATATTGTACCATATTCCCCATGTGCACGTAGCATATAAGACCTTAATCAATTGACTTAAAAATGTAACGCGTGTTTTAATTATAATAAAATATAATATCCACTCATCTTGATGACAGCATTTCGTTTTGTAGTAGGTGCACGCATAGTCAAGAAGCGAATTTTCAATCAAGGTGAAATTTCAGTACGTTATTCTGTTTCAGTTATGGTGGTGTGCGCGTCCCCGTCCAGGGTCCGGGATATTCTGTTGGCCGCCGAAGAACTCAACATGATTGATAGCGGAGAATACGTGTTTTTCAACATCGAGCTGTTCAGCAGGTAATTCATCTTTATATTAATGTCTTATGTAGTGCGCGGTGCGCTATAATACTCTGCGAGAGACGCAATGATTTACTCGATAGTAGAAAAATAATTCGTCAAATATTAGCCATGATTAGAATAAATGTGAAAATGTTTGAACGATAATTGAATGGAAAATATTATATTTTAAAAGATGATTTTTTAAATTAATAAATGTGTTCCAAGAATCTGAAAAAAACTAGATTTAATCATTAGTTTAGATTTTTATTAGTTCCGATTTTTCGGCGTATCTTTATATTTATGTTATGCAATTAGATTAAAATAAAATATTGATAATATTCCCTGAAATAAATAGATATTTTAAATTTGTGCTGCTAAAATTTGAGTTAGTAGAAGTCGATATAAATGATAATGTTCTAAAACTCTTGAAAATGTAGAATTAACTTAAAATATTACATCTGTGTATTTTAAGTTCTCAGAGGTTACGTTATTGGATGAACATCATGAGATGGTAGAAAAGTAAATAGGATTTTATTATTAAGAATATGATAGAGAAAACCTTTTACAAAATAAAATGTCATATGCTGTAGAACAAAAGTAATTGGATGAACGAAAAAGTTGTGTAGCATAGAAGGAAATTGAGCTGGTTTTAACAATTTTATCGAAGACTTATCTAACAAATGTATGTAAATAAGTATAGAGGTTGTATATTTAATTTGACAATAAAATCGTGTTACAGTAGAGCTTATAAAGCATATAACGTATGAATACATAGGATGGTCGATGACAATATCTTGGTAAATATTAATTTATTTCCAATTTTTAGATTCTGAACAAAGTGATGAATGTATTGATTTTACAATAATGTTTGTTTTTTATTTCTTTATTTTATTTTTATTTTAGTGTCTGTCTTCACGTTTTGAAGCAGTAAAAATACTTCGATTTTTTGTATACACTAACTTTTTTGAAAGGAAAGTAAATCTAGTTGGTACTCTGGGATGTCAAAAGTAAAAATTATCCATAGTTTTCTTAATAGCGTCGGGAAAACCTCCAAAATATAACTGAAAAACGGGGATTTTTACACAAAATCACGTTTTGATAAAACCATTTATTTTTATTTTGTTTTAACATAAAAACAAAAAACCGCTAATACTTGAAATCTTCATAAAAGTTTTATACTAAGGTTCTCGATACATGGTAAAGTTTCCGAAGTATTTTGACTTTTTTTAACCGATTTATAGACAATTGAAATTTATTATTTCTTAAGTATTTATTTTTTAAAGCTTCAATAGAAAAAATGTTGCTGCCCAAAAAATTCTTGAAAATTTAATATAAAATTTAATATATGTTGCAGTTAAAAAAAATCAAAAATTATAAGTTACCATTTTTTTTATAAGCGTTTAAATTACAAAGTTCTCATATATGTCAAAATTGTAATAATTTGCAAGTTATTTCGTACTTAAAAATTCATAAAGTTTTTGGTATTTACTTAAGATACAAAATTTTAATATAAAGTTATCCATGAGTTTTCCTTTACAAGACTATAAAAAAAAAAAAACTCTTACAGACTTATAGGAAATTTTTTTATGAAATTGTGTTAAATAACGATTTATCCTCAAATGATTTTAATTATTTCTTGTTATTTAATATAAGTATATATCATAGAAATTTGAAACTTAGACCAGCTATTTAGATTAGCATTTTCTTTTCAAAATATTTTATTAATTTTTAAGCTATTTTTAGGCATTTTAAATATTTTATTTTTTTAATTTTACTGGGAAAAAATACTTCAAATTTGAACAAAAGATTCCATAAAAGTTTTTTTTACTGTTATTCAAAAATTATTGAAATACATAGATACAATAATTTTTTATTAGCGTTTAAAGAGCGAATATTGATATATTAAAATTTAAGTATAAAATTCTAGACGGACAAACCATCTTTGTTCTGAATTTTTTTTGTAAACCATCATTACATTCAAATTTAACACATTCATTATAATGATCTATCCTATGAATGAGGTCCACTTCAAACCCTACTAACCCTCAACTCCTACTATATAGCAGAGCAAGTCCTCGTCTGGTTTTTTTTTTTGTTTTAGTGAATTTTTTTATAATAGAAGAATATATTAAATACGTAAAATTGAATTTGTATATTTATATGATAACCGTCTTAGAAAAATTACTTTTCAATTTTCAATTTTTATAAAATTGTGATCTAGCTACTTTATGAAACAAGTCGCTTTGGATATTTTATAGTATCTAGATTGAAAATACAATAATTTGTTTCATAGTCTTAAGTTATAATACTCATAGCATTATAGCTTTTTATATACTTTTATAAAAGTATACACAATATACTTTTTAAAAATAAGGGACATGTACACATCTAGCCGTTATGAGTGGTTATTGCAATAAATACTATAAATTATGTTTAATTTTTATCTGTTCCTGGTCACATTGATGGTTTTGTTTACTTTAAACATTTATACGGCTTTAGTAGTGTCTATTACTATCGTGGCTATTTGTTCATGATTGTTTCTATCGTGACGAATATGAATGTCGGTTGCATCTAATGCTGTTGAAAAGGTTATCTAATATATACTAATTTATGACAACAGCTATAATATTGTAGTTAACCTTATGGGTACACATTTCTTCTTTTTAAAATGTACACTAGCCATAATCTGCAAATAAATAAAATAAAATGAAACTTATTATTGGATTTTTAATCCCCATACTGGAGCATTTTTATATCAACTTGTTTTTTATAGTAAAGTTTTTGCAATATTACCAAAATTCAAAATTTAAAAGTAATTTTTTATGACTATTAAGTGATGAATAATTAAATATGATAGATAATTTGTTTTTCATTGGCCCACTAGGCATAGTAAAACATACACACACAACAAAAAAAAAATAATAATATTGGAAAAAAATTTACATCTACATACACAGATAATTCCATTGGAAAAACTTATTGAGCCACTCTGTATATTATATACTATATATTATATAAGGGAAACTTAAAAGTTTTAAAAGTACTTAGCGAGAACATCCAATTTTTGGTTGTAGGTAATATATCCAATTTAAAACGAGTTCGCCGAAACAATGCTTTAGGTTTACGTATATGATGGTCATTATGTATATTAGAGATGAGGTCGATCTCACGCATCGTTAAACAAAGCAGTCACAGGATGCAAACCGAACCATGAATCGGTCGATGTATTATAATAATATGTTATTAAATGCGAGCGTTGCGCAACATGTAACAGAATATATACCTAATTCGGTATAGTTAAGTATTGAGCTTATAAGAAATATGTAACGCGAATCATGGTCATCCCTGTTATTAGTATTATTAATATAATCAGGGCTTAAAGTGAACACAATCTGTAAGGGGAAATAAAATAGCAAAGGAATGTTGAGCGTATCGTGCAATTTTTTATATAAGATGTACATTACACCAAAAATGTACGACCCCGTGTAACCCCTGAAAATGTTTTAGAAATTTATGTGGTATTCGCATTATACATTATACTCGTGATAGTGACTGATATTAAAAATACCGTGTACACTAGTGTACCTACAATTATACAGGTAAGTGGAAAATGCTATTATACAAATAATATAAATTTATTTGTGATAGTAGTTTTTGATAAGTGATAAGTATTTTCTTTGAAGAATTGAGTTTTGAAAATTATAATTTTTCTTTTTATAAAGGCATAAGGAATATAAAAATGATTGCTTTAATAATGAACGTTCTAGAGAATATTAAAAGAAATGGTTTGAGAAAACGCTTATTTGGGGTTGCCAGAGGTAGGGCGACTGAGTCCCCCTGCGTCCCCTCATTTCAACCCCCGATTATAATTACTATAAAACAGGTGGTGTTGATATTTTGCACTTGTAGCCTTGTGGCAGGGAGAGAAAATCGATGGGATTAAAATAAACCGTGGAGGAAGTGTTATAGTTTTACCGAATCTGCGGAGTGGCGACGACGGCTGTAGAGCTACACAAGAATGCGATGTCCACACACGAAGTTTTGCTACCACCAAAACGAGTTACGATACTGTGAGGGGATTGGGGTCGGTTGTTTTCGTTTTTTAGTTTTCGATATAGGATATAGACAAAGTGAAAACGGAATCCCAACAGAAAGTAATAGCTGCGATAGCATTTGGCCGTGTATTGGCCGCATCTCGTATAAATTCGGCTCGGATTCTCTGTATATAATGCAAGTATTATATACAGTACGGTATTATACCTGTACCTCGTGCACCGTCTCGATGGAAGATAAGTAGTTTAATGGCTGCAGATAATGTTCTCAGTGAGGCACACACATGCGAGCGCGAGATTGCAGCCGCCGAAACCTGTCATTTTTCATTCCAGGGGCCAATTTCGGTGTTTAGCTTGCGCGCGCGATATAAATCAAATGACAAATGCCGATTCCGAGCAAAGTGATTTCAATCAATATCCATTAAAACCCCTTATAATGGTTATGTTCAAAACGTCTAGCATCTCTTTAAAAGTAAACACTGTTAACTTTGGACACTCGATGCCATTAATATATATATGTCAATATGTTTCACTCGCAAACGGCGCACATAACCGCATATGCGTCCAGTAATGATTTATCATATCATACCAATATGCCGCTCGTATATAATATACTAAGCAAAACGTTTACGATAATTCGCGAAATTTTCATTTCAAATTAGAGTACGTATATAATTCTGTTTGATATTGTTCTCTGTAGGCTTTTTGTAACCGTATATAAACTAATAACCTAATAGATGTTTATAATTTAAATACTTATTGATATTTAATTTTGGTTAAATAACTAATATTAATAATTAATACTTAAATAATTTAAAAAATAATATTTACTTATTAAAATATCATAAACACATAGAACATTTACAATTAATAAGTCCTGTTTAATAAAATATCTAATAAAATGAAACTAATCTAAAACCAAGATTAAATTTAACGCGTTGAATTTTAAATTTAAATAAAGGTATGTTTATAAAAAATTCTGTGCCTATTTTAAAAATTCCACAAAACCAATTGATCTGATTTCGCCGTAAACTTAATATATTATCTACAGTATTTATATATATATATATATATATATATATATAAAAAAAAACGATTTGAACAAAAAATTTATAGTTGCATATCTTTATTTTAAATTCATTTTGTGTGTAGGTAATTTGAACCACTTATTTACTTCATTATTTAATATCCGCAAATCAAATAATATATTAACGATCTATGATAATGCCTGATTTTTTTTTTTACAATACAAATATTTGATTAATTTTAATATTGACGTATCTATTTTTCTATTTTTGTCAGTTTGAGCATATTTATGTATACTAAACTGTATTATTGTTTAAGTGTTATAACTTTTAAGTATTGTTAAGTGTTATTGTAGTGTTTTAAGTAGGTATCACTATATCAGAAATAATATATAAGTATTTACTGTTTAATGTTTATACATAGGTGCACTAGAATGTGAACCGTTTGTACAAGATTATATTGATCAAATTATAATATAATTTATTTAATGACCTATAAATGCATAATGTATATACTGATTTGAAGTTTAAACGTTCTATGTACATTAATATTTATAAGTATCATTTATTGATATTTGATACATAAGCGCTGTATATACGCATGTAGGATTTCTGTTTTAGGTATATTAAAGAACCGAATAGGTCATTATTAAAGATAACGTCGGCATTTCCAAAGATAAGGACAGTAAACTTATGGATCATGTATTTATTTATCCATCTTTGGATAGAGTTTGGTTATTTACAGTAATATTTTTATATTTTTATTAGATAAAAGGCTCATTTTTTAAATTTTTTTCTTGAATGTTATATTTATAAATATGCATGTATAATATTTTATGTAGGTATATTATAGTTTTTAGCCGATAGGGTATAGTTATAGAAAGATTTTGTTTCACTTTCAACATTTTTTTTTTATCTTACAAAACATATCTCGTCATTGGTTGGGATTTTTATTTCTTTAGAAATAAGAAATATGAAAAAAAAAATGACTAAAGAAACTTTTTCAAATTTTGAATGATGTATTCAATACGTTTAGGTATAGATCATAGTTTCGATGTTAATTTAAAATAATAAAATTATAAATTCTTTTATTTTTTCCATATTCAATTAATATAAAAAAATCGCAAAATCAAATATTTTGAAACCTATAACCTACTTATAGTAATAAAATATACAAATAATATATAAAATATAATTTAGTATTAAAATAAATTACCTTTATGTATTGTAATTATATATTATTGTTGTAATATCTTACATCCAAATTATTAAATGTATATTATTTAAATAAGGGCATTTTCTGTAAATCTATTAATAAACACAAATTATTCGTCCTTATTATGATAAAACCATATCGGTGACTTAAGTGCATATTATTGCATATTGCATGAGTGAATTGTTAAGCAAGATCGCCCACTTTTATTACCGTAAAAATTCTTAAAATTGAATTTTTTTTTTAATCTTCAAGAAACTATAAACATAATGTTTCCACTGTTTTATATACCAACCTAAATATATCCTGTAGCTATACAAAATTTGTTTTTTCAAATGAGAATCCCATATTTTCTACGCAAAATATTTGTTATCATCACACTTTAAGTGCTTGTTTTAAATTTGCAATCTCAAATCAGTAGTAAATAGAGCTGATAAGTTGCATCGCAATTTGCAGTGTAACGTATCATACTGTTATTAGAATATTTTCTTAATACTTAAATTGAAATAATTCAAAAACTCTTCGTTCGAATTTTAATTTTGGTACATCAAAATTCTCCGAAAAATAACTTCAATGGTATACCACAGTGAAAAAAGTATATTTCCATTTGAAAAAAAAATTGTATTACCATTCACCACAGACCGTACTAAATAAAAATAGTGAACAAAATAGTTTCTGTGGTAACTTTAAGGGTAAAAATTATCTAAATTTTATCATATTTACGACCAAAATAGGGCTTGAGCTTGCTTAACAAATCACTTTGTATATACGTTTGTAAACCATTCTGAAGTACCTAACTAGGGATCTTATTTTATTTAAAGACAAAGAAATGTTTGTGCTAGTATAACTATAATTTTTTAGTTTTTTTTGTTTAAAATGGATTTTTACAACTTAAGTGAATTTGTTTATACATTTAAAACTTTAAAACTTCTTTGTTTTCTTTTTAAATTCACTATGTTATTATATTATTCAAACAAATTGTACTGTACAATAATAATTATTTATTTTAATTTGTCAACACACGTGCTCAAATGTTTTAATGATTCAAATTATTAAATATAAATACAAATTTTGAGTATGAAAGAATTTATGAATTACTATACTATTATTATATTATCATCCCTAAAATGTTAACTGTAAATAGGAAAACTTTTTAATTAATAAATCAAATTGGAGTTGATTAAATTTCTCGTAAACCATATACATATACTTGTTTTATATTCCAAACGAAATAAGTTCGAGTTCCGAAACATATACTTGGCACATGAGGACATAAAGTTATAGCAAGATGTTTGTCCCCATATATTATTTTGTGAGTGGCCTTGCACTTAATTATTTGTTATTACATTATATTAGTTTAATTAGTATGAAATTATTCGAATCATATCTGCTAAGAAAACTGTTGTAACTTGTTTGGTTATTCACATTGTTATTTTTATTGTTAATTTAAATACTACACTCTGGAGGTTGAAAAGTTATTGTTTATATACTTATAAAGTTATTACTGTTAATAAGATATTCGTATTTGATTAAAGATTTGCAAGGTACACTTCTATTTCACAAATGTTTCATTTCTTTGATACACAGAACTAAGTATTTGTTTCTACTCTATTATTCTTATTTATTTGATTGTTTATACGTATTATACTACTAGGATACGTATTATTAGATACGTATTATAATCTACAGTATGAAATGGTTTCGTTATCGTATAAATAAATACTTCATGGTTCGTATATATTGCTTGTTATTTTATTATCTGAGTGATGAGCAAGTACATTACTATACAAATTGTAACTATTTGCATGCACAGGTATACCTTCGTGTCCTCGTACCTTTATAATTTTCTGTTATTATAGATTATGATATCTTTAACTATCACTAAATAACATTTATATACAGCTTAAAAAACAAACTTTTAACATACAAAACAATTATAACTCACCTTTGGTCATACGAAATCCAAATGTAGGATAAAGCTAAACCCTCTAACATAAGAACTATATAAGTTTTTCAATCTATATGTCTTCAACAAATAACTGAAGCCTCATTGACCATTGTATATGACAAATAATGCACTGCATAAAAACCTAGTATTCAAACAGTAAATAAAATAGCAGCCAGGCATTATAATAATTCTACTCTTAACTCTAAAAACCTTTAATTTACCTTATGTTCTCGACCACCAGTCCACCATTCCTAACAAACCACTAATAAGGCTTAGTATAAAATCGCCGGAAGGCGCTCTTACCTAAAGAAAGAAAAAAAATGCTTCTCCCACTAAGAACCCATCAATTTAAATAAGAAATATTGTTGCTGAACTGGAAGTGCGCACATTCAATTATTTCATTTTATATGAGGGGGGGGGGTTACAGAAGGAATCCACTCCAGAACTACTATTTAATTTCTCAATAATTAAATTATATAGACACCTATAGTTATTTTTTTATTTTGATCTCTCGTTGTGGTATTATTACTTATTTATTATTATTTATGTAAATATTTTATGATAATTCCAATCAACTTTATTTTTATTTTATATTTCAACTAGCCCCTAGCAACTATCTTTACCGGCTGGTAGTATATTTACAAACAGTTCAATATTAAATTGCAAAAAAAGATATACCTCAAGCATTTTATTTTACTATTTCGGTATTTTATTTTCATGTTTAATAAATCGTCTGTTAAAGTCTGACCCTAGTCTCAAAGACTATATAGTTTATTATAAACAAGAAATACTTATGTAGTTTTAATTGATTATTTGACATAACAGTGGAATACAATGCTATTTGTTTGTATTTATAAAATATGGACATCTGCAGTTAAAAAAAATATGATGATAATGTATGTAGGTAGAATGGGATAAAAGTAAAATGTCAGTTAGAACCATCGCATCATACATCAAAACTAAATTATCACATCTCATGGTTTGTTTATTAAGTTATACGTTTTATATATTACGTAAAATAAATCTACAATTTACTTAAAATATTAACGTAAAAGCGTTTTCTCAAAAAGTAAATATAATATATTTGTTTTATACAATTATGAATAACAGACGTAAAATATTTTTTTTCTATCATACCTTAACCTTATAAAAAAAAAGTTTTAATATAAAAAAAGGAAAATATATATGTTTATGCATTTGATTTTATTTGAATTGAGAGCCCAATCGTTTAGTTTTATTTTATAGTTAATTAGGAGAACGGCTCATTAAATTAACGTTTCTATTTTACGATCATCAAATACATGTGATTTCAAAATGTTTAATAGGATATCATAGAAGGCATGATGTATAAATAGTTCATCATGTCTAAAATATTCCGATTAACAAAAAAGATTTAACTGTAAAAATAACTGATGATTAAATGATTATATCATAGCCTAAGATATTTTTTCATGGAAACTGTACTCAATGCCTTATGGCTTATACTCTTATTAATAAATCCGCAATACTTGTGGGGAAAATTACCATTGTGAACTCCTAACTTCTTGAAATGTATCTATGACAGTTAACTGTTTTTTGTATTTCAATATTATTTTATTTCTACTTTTTTTTTTTACTCCCTTTTCGGTTGCTTATATTATTATATTGTCATATGTTTTTTAACTTTAGGTCTTTTTGTAAGTTATTTGTAGTTTAAAAAAAAAAATATAATAATAATTTGATCATTAGGTAGCGGAAATACGCCGCTGATACCACTATTGCACAGGGTCATACCATCAATTTAGCTCGCTTGAAATATGGTAGTACGAGTTTATTATAATATTGTCATTGCAGGTTGGTGCGAACATTATCAAACATTTATAAATCAGTTTAAAATTGCCATTGTTTATTACTCAGGGCCCAGGGGAGAATACTCAATTATAATACTGTGGTGGTGTATATAAATTACGTTCGACAGAGAATTGGGAACTGTTGTCCAAGTTTCATTATTTATTCCAAGCGTCGCTGTTTTTTTTTTAATTTATTTATTTGTGTAATATTTAAATTTAAATACACTTAAACTTGGCATAGTAAACATTATTTTATATTTCTTGTGAAGAATAGTAATTGAAGAAGCTACGCATTGGCAGGTAAAATAAAGTCACCTTTGTTAAACAGATTATTCAAACTGGAATAAAAGAAAAATATATAACACTTTACCTTTTTAGGATTAGAACCCTCCTCAAAAAAAAAAAAACAACTAAAAACCACATATCAATAATTTTTTTTTTTTAGTATGTAACCTAAAATAACATTAAAAAATTGTGAACATTAAAACTAATTTATTGAGTTTTATTAAATATACTCGTTTTAGTATTTAATAATTATTTTTAAATGTGAGTAATCTATGTTACCATATAAAAAATATTAAATAATATTAATAATATTACGCAAATGAAACGATTTTATATGGAATTAAAAATGGCATACACTTGGATATCAGATATTTCAGGTATTCCTAGATTCTATATATGGTATTATCCATAATAGAATTGAAAAAAAAATATGGTATGTGTTCTTTTTCCTTTCTCATATAAGTCCCATATAGTGTTAGTCAAGTCTCGAAACGAATACGACATTTGTATTAAGGACGGTGTGCGTGATGGTGGACCTTTTTCTGTACTTTTTTTTTGTTTTTTTCCCTTTCTTGCTTCTCTGTTTTATTTTTATTCTTTCGAACGCGTGACAGCGGTCTATTGGATTACATGAGAAAAAAAAATGGTGAAATAATCGAGACCCACTTTTTAAACTCGATCGTCATGTGCTAGTTGCAAAAAAAACATATAGGTGGACAATAATGTAAACGTACATTGCGGTATTCGTGTAGGTACTCTGGGTACTCGGCTTAAATCACCCGGTCTCGTCTAACTGTTGAAAAGAATAAAAAATAACTAAAATATCATTATCAACACTACAAACATAGTATACTGTTGTACGATTGTAAATTGATAATAATCAGTTAACTACACCGATTCGGCTAATACACAGTCTCGTGTACATCATTGTAAAACAGTACGCGTTTTATCGGCGTTGATCTCAATGATTTGCGTTTTTAAGCCGGAAATATTTTTGACTATTATGAGTCCGTACATAGTACAGTGTGTGTTAACGTGTATGAATTTAAAACAATCTTGAATTGAACTAAATCGATCTGTTAATATCGGGAAGAAAAATAAAATCTTTTATCGTAACGAAATCAGTAACCGTTCTTGAATGCGTTGCATTAAAGTTCGACAGAAAGTAATGTTATAATGTGGTATGATAATACAATATCCTATGTTATTGTAACCACCGGTCGGAGAATAAAACTAGTTTTATGTTTCAAAATATTTGCGAGAGCATAGGTTCTACTAAACAATAAACCCATTAATATTTATTACTTTTATTAAGTATATATAGTGATAAACTTCCGAAACAATTATGAACAGTACTACAATAAGTTTGTTTACTGGTGTCCACTATGAAACGTAGACATATATTATTATACAACCAAGTGAATGAATCCGTAATGGTTTGTACTTGTGTTGCGAATGTACTTGCCTGACCAGGTCTTGTTAAGTGTGCCGTAAGGCATTTTTATCGTAATGGTAAAAAGTACAAGACACAAAATCTTTCATGTATTTTACAATTTTGTTAATTTTTTTCTCCTCCCGGCAGTTTAAACAACGAATCTTTAACTCCTTGGTACGTGAGCAACGATACAATGGAGCGGAATGAGAGGGCCCGTAAAGCGTATGGCGCATTGCTCACGGTGACGGCACGCACACCCAACAACGATGCGTATCGCAACTTTTCTGTTGAAGTAAGTAAAAAAATTAAGAATAATATTAATACAAATAATAATAAATATATAAAATTGATGTCTAACTTAGTAAGGTTAATGTTTATTTATTTATTTATTTATTTTTTTGTTACTCCAATTGTATTAAAATATATGCCTCCAAGTCATAATGATAATTTAATCGGAAATCAATTTAAAACAGTTATTGTTTCAGATTATAGTATTATTAAGAGGTTTCTAAATTATATAATAATTGCATAGTTTAAATGCGAACGTAGGGAAGTTATTAAATGTGTATGCATATTTTATACATATATTATATAAGCTTTACTTCAAAATCTATAATATAATATTGATAGTAATAACGCTATGTATTCGCATATATAATTGAACAATTTTGAGCTAAAAGTTATCATGTGGAAACTTTTAAATGATCATATTCAAGTTGTGTACAGAATTACAAACACGAATATGAAACAAAGTAAAGATACCTACTCTATAATTACTAATCATGATAATCGAAAACATTTTGGTTATAATTTTCATCTAATATACAAATAGAATATTATTGAATTGTAGATGAGTACACATTGTAGATGGGATAGATGGAATTGTAGATGGGTGTAAATGGGACTGTTTATAAAAAAAAAATAAACAATTGGTAAAAAGGTTCTTTCGTATATCTACGGAATATTATTAAACATAAAAGACATAACGATACAATGGTAATGGTTGATATTTGTAAGTGACACAATGGTGCCGGCCAGAAATGGGGCGAATAATACAGAATATATAGATAGGTAATTTTCATAGAACGGTATAAATAATAAATTACAATAAGAGTGTATGGAATATAGATTAATAAAAACTGTTAGTTATTGGTGGAGTTGATTACTGGTAATTTCGAAGTATTAGGTATGGTAACAAAAACTCATGCAACACAATTAATTTACTTAAAACAAGAAAGTGAAAAAAAAAAGATACAACAATTATTACTTGGTAGTATTGGTACTAATGCTCCCACGAGTAACGAACACTACTGATATGGCAACTAATGTCCTCTTGGACGGTTATATCACCGGTATTATCAAACCGGTCACATAAACGCCGGAATAATTATAATATAGTTGTTGACCTTTTGTTGACATATGTTTTTCTTAGATACACATCTTGAAGATCGCCAATTATATTCATTTTACTTATGAACAGTAAATAATTAACAATTTATTATGATTAACAATTTATATATTTTTAAATAAATCGCTTAAAAAATAGAAATATATATGTCCATGTTTTAAGTGCAATACTATAGGGTTTTTAGCGAAAATTGCTTACATATTTAGTGCTTTTTTAGTGTTAGTAAGTTTTCTGTCCTTGTTATGACCATTGAAACGTTATTGATTGATTTTTGTTTGTTCTCATTGAGATTTGAACGTTATTCATTTTTTCACGATTATAAATTTAAGCATTACTACTTTTTGTTCTTATTACTATATTAGTTATTCATAGCTCCATAAATTAATGCTCGAATTATAATATATCATATTGAGGTTGTACTATTAAAAATGCTTACAAGATTTCTTAGAACACAAGAAAAAATTAATAAATAATAATAGTAATTTAAATTAATTTATTTAAAATTTAACAATTGTTATATCATTTTTTTTGTTTACGATTTTCTGTTTTGTTTTGTTTTATGTATTTTTAATGTTTTGTTTTATGTTTAGTTTCATTTTTTTGTTTACTACAATATTCACTTATTGTACCATTTTACTTAATGGTATTTTAAAATTAGCATTTACTGTTTTTATCATTACGTTTTTCGATATTGATTTCAAACGGTTTTCGACATATTATATAACGTTATAAAAACTAGCCCTGAATTAAAAACATCACACGCGTATTTCATATTACACATATAAATTTTATATTCCAAGTGGGTATAAGGAAGTTATAATATTGATATTACCATGATCTGTAAACCCCACCCCATAAAAATATCGTTAAATTTATTATAACATTTTATGTCATTATTAAATTTTGTATTTTATTCTTTAAATCCAAAATTGATACGAATATATGATGTATTTTACTGTTCAATCGGAGAATTCAAAGTATATTAATATTTTTTAATGTTTAATTCATTACGATAATTAGATTAAAATAATCATGATTTTGTTATAAAAGAGGATAATGATGGCAAAAAATAAAAGTACACGAATTGCGTCCTTCGTAATCCAAACGACTACATGCATTGCATTAAATCTTATCTTATATGGTGTTCTTAGTTATTCTTATACTCTTAACAACTGTACGAAAGTACTTCAAAGTAGATAATAAATTTGGTTTAATTTGAATCGTGTTGTTGGTGTATGCATTCGTGTGATATTTGTGAAATAAAACTTAAACTTTAAAAACACTTGAAAATCACTTCAGGAGTTTTAAGTGAAAAAATTAAATATTTCAAAAATAAAGCAAAATATAAAAGTGCCAAGTGGCCAATTAACCCGTGTTGAATATATTAAGAAGGTATTATTCAAGTTTTTACCAGTTTTTTTTAAATTTATATTCTATGATTCTGAACACTTCGATGGAATCTATTGGTTTTTTAATGATGGGTTTTTTTTTTCGTGTGTCATCATGTTTTGGGGCAGTAAAAAAGCTTCGATTTCCTTATACAGCATTTTTCTGAAAAGAGAGTCAATGTAAATGGTACTTGGACCAATAAAAGTTCAAAATTTTTCAATACTTTTCAAAAACATCGAAAAAACCATAAAAAAAATTACGAAAATTTGAGAATTTTTACGCAAAACCACGTTTTGACAAAATACATTTTTTTAAAATAGTCTAACTGAAAAACGAAAACTGCAAATACTTATAATTTTCATCAAATGTTTATATTAGCGTTTAAGACACTAAAATGCCCAAAATGTATAAAATTATACGTAACATTTTTATTTTTCGTATTCCGTTCATTAATTTTTTTTTCAAGATTAAGTATCTATATTTTATACTTACTGGTATATACAATAATGGATTTGTATATATAGTTTGACCAGAATTTTAGGAATTTACTCTATTTTTTTTTTTTTTTTTTGGTTCCTATACTGTTTTATACTCCCAACTAGAAGTTACTAATGTTACTATATTTCTATTCATAATTGTTTGTTACAATATTATATCTATTCACAAAACATTGTACTTACATTATATTTTTATATACATTGAACCATGGTTCACGAAAAGGACAAATATTACAGCTTACATTTCCACTTGATGATGTGAAATGAGCACGTAATTTCTTTATTTGCGTTACTAAAAAACGTTTTCAACCATGTCAAAATATGAAATGAATAATTTATGATACCTTAGGGGATAAAAAAAACCACACAAATTATCATAACTGAAACTGTGAGAAGGTTTATCAACGACGTATTTGGTTTGAATGAACTAATTCGCACATTGGTAATTATACTCATGCATACAAGCACACACACACACACACACACACATACACAAACACCCGTATACACTGACAATGGCGGAGGACATAGCAAAAACGTTTTATATATTCAACCCTTTTTCGTATCTTTCAAATTATCATGTGTAATTTAGATTTAGCAAATGAATACGATTTAAATTAAAATGTATTTTCCCCCCATTGTATTTATAAATAACATATTTCGGGGAAAAACATAACTGTTCTTGCTATTTTCTTCGAATAAATGTAGATTTATTCAACGTTATAATCGTATTTATGCAACGACTTACCTCCATGTGTAATGTACGGGTGGGATCAAGTAATGTGTATTATTATTATAGAGTATACTAAAATCTGTGGATGTATTTTGTTTATAAAAAAAAAATAAAAATAAAAATCATTAATCGTTATAATATTCAAATGGTTTTTATTTATTAATATTCATCACACGTGTTTCAAATGTAATTATAAACTATTAAATTGTAAATATTCAAATATATGAATAAATGGGTATAGTGAAAAAATGTATACCTAGATATTAAATCAAAATGTCTAGGACAACATGTTAAATTGTAACTATATAAATCAATAAACCTGTGTAATCTATACTGTGTATCTGTAATCTATCTGTGAATATATTATAGAGAAATAAAGGTTTGAATGGGCATAATGCTTGTGCCTAAATCAGTACCACTACTCTAATAACAATTCTAAGAGCTCAATAAAAATTAATCCAGTGTCGTTATTTTATATTAAGCCTTGGGGATTTCCGTCTCTAACAAGCCATGTAATTCGAAAACACTCTATGACCATTAATTTTGTAATGTTATTTGTTTTATTGTTTTGGACTTTTTAAAGCGATTAATCATAATAAAAACTATTTATAGGTGATAAAAACATATTTTATTTTCAAATTTCTTAAAAATTTAAAGTATATTTAATTATTAATTATTTCAAAAAACTGATTAAATCAGTATACCTATCGAATAAAAAAATATTATAACCCAGTAACTGGCACTAAAAATAATTTAAATATGCTTAGTATCACTATAAATAATTGTAGAAAAAATATAATGATATTTCCAATTGCGATTGACCAGTTGTTATTCATAAATAATAATGTGTAGAATTTTTAAATCAGTTAATTTACTAAATACAACGTTATATTAAAATATTTATTATACAAACGATTTTAATTAATTTAATCAAAATTTAATATTAAAGAAATAAATTAATTACCACGATTTTTTATTGGATTATTTCATAAACCATTTTAATTGAGCTAATTATTTTAATTCATAAAAAATTTAAAAATACACAAATTGTTTTATTATCAAGTATATGAATATATGATAATCATTTCATTTAAATGCCATCTTTATTCCCTGAGATGTTGTAAATCTACGTAATTATTTATGAACGACTAAGTAACATTTTATGCATTTGACAAGAGTAAAAACAAAACAACAAAATATATAAATTCCATATGATTTCTCATGAACAACTACTCGACTTTTCGTCGAATCCATGTAAACGTATTTAAACATTTTAACCACTGTATTGTTTCAAAGACAAGACGTTTGCTGAAATATTGGTATAATATATAAACCATTAGGTTCCAAGAAAATTTCATAAGAGATATATACTTAATTACATTTTAACGAAAACTTGAAAAGTTAAAAAAAAATGATTAAATCTGAATTTCATGTAATTTAACATATTTAATGTATTGATTAAACACACTGCACCATATAATTTAGTATGTATCGGCTGCAGAAGTATGCTCTAGATCAACATTTTAGACCAGCTTCATTCGAGAAAAATTGTTCATTTATTGAAAATCGTCTTGACGTTATAACAATAATAGTTAAATTTTAAAATAGGGTAATGTAAGTTTAACTATTATCAAGTTAAAATAATTGTTTGTTTATACCACATACCAAATCATATTGTTAATTTATGAAACTCATTGAATCGCATTACCAGATCTTGAGATTTTTTTAACGAAATAATTTATTTTTCCATTCAAATATTTTATGGTATGCACCCCGTGATTTATTATGATACTTCAAAACAAAATCGTTTCAAAGTCGGGCACATCACTGCATTCCATTATTCTCATAACATTATTACTTTGTCACAGGTGAAACGAGTGGCCGAGGAAAAGTACAACTACACTTTTGGCAACGAGTCCGTGTCCACTTTCGTGACGGCGTTTTACGATGCGGTGTTACTATACGGGTTGGCACTGAACGAGACTTTAGCTAGAGGCGGCAACCAGTCAGACGGGGCGGCAATCGTTGAGGCTATGTGGAACAAAACGTTCACCGGCATCACCGGAGACGTGAACATCGACGCCAACGGCGATCGGATTGCCGACTATTCGTTGCTCGACATGGACCCTACGACTAACGAATTCAAGGTACGTGGATATGGAAAAGAGTAGTTTCCCCTATTCAGAAAAAAAACCGTACATACTATTGCAGTGTAAAATTGTGTGGCACGTAAAATATTCCCAATTGTACAACTAGAAAATTATTTTCATCGTAATTTGTGCTATTAAAGTAAATGAAAATAACCACCTTTTAATTTATTTTTGAATGCCAAACCAAGAGATGGGCTCAGTGATTAAATTTAAGTTTTGTGCATTTTTCATAGTCCCTTATATTTCCTTGTAAGATCTATTTAAAAATCAAAATATTTGAGATGGGTTATTGATAATACTGATATTAAAATTTGTTTATATTATATTTCCTAAAATATTAATCATATTCCGAA
Organism: Chaitophorus viminalis; assembly: GCA_025469195.1. Classification (NCBI taxonomy): domain Eukaryota; kingdom Metazoa; phylum Arthropoda; class Insecta; order Hemiptera; family Aphididae; genus Chaitophorus; species Chaitophorus viminalis. The sequence goes on from JAIPRK010000615.1 coordinate 140,726, forward strand.
AATTGATTCACCCCTCTTCTAAATCACGGGAAATATTTAAAAAAGTATATATAAAATATTTAATGTTTACACATTATATATATACCTAAGTATATATTTAATATTTACACATTATATATTATATATACCTAAGTATATAATAGTGCAGGTTAAACAGTATTCAAAGCTGTATAATATTATGTTTATAATACAACACCGATTTAAGTGTTATAGTGTTTCGCGTAAGATGAAAAATTGCTTAAAAGAAATTCAAGAATGCTTAAATTATAGCTATACTATGCATATATAGCTTGTACTTTAATAATAATTTAAAATAATTTAAATTTCTAAAATTATTAAAAATTATATTATTTTAATTGAAATTAAGATATTATGGTGTATAAATAGTGTGTATGATGCATGATCATTTGTAAATGTCGAAACTGCATTAAAAATTATCAAAAACATGTCATAAAATCTAAAATGCAAAAGCATTATTTTACTTTTAACATGGTTCCGATCCAGAACGATAACATTTTTTCCCATATGATGATGTTAATAGGACGCAAAACTCGCTATTTTATCTTTGTCTTACAAACGCACAACATAGTAAATTGACGTTTAGAAGTTCAAATATTGTGCTGTTAGCTTTAATATTATAGTGCAAACTGTCCCATCATCAAACTTCTTGAGGAGGATATTATCTGTGTTTGTTTGGTCGTTTTTTTGTGAAATTTTAACGTTTGAGTGAGCTACCAATGAGTTTTTTAAATTTTTAATATTTTACATGTACTCATATACTTACATTACAGGTACAACACGTACAACCCGCTTGAAAATTGAAATATTGCAAAAACCGATAAACAAAACACAGATAATGTTCTTTGATATATGTTTTATAATATAGATAAAACGTGATGTTACTTTAATATTTAACCTTAAAACATAGTATTGAACTACTGAACGAAAATTTACCATGTTGTACGTTTTTTGGTCGAAGACAACACAATATGTGGATGTGATGTCATATTAATCGTGTGGACGGACGGACAACGATAACTGTAGTATATGGGGTTGATGAGGCATCCTTTCATTTCCGAAACCTACGCAAAGTGCAGAGTGTAACTTATAATACCAGTTAATTCGACGATATACTGCAGCGGGATCGAAGCTACAAATATTATTCTGGTTGCGTATTATGTGGCTACTGTGCATAACCGACTGGTAAACCCGTTAGGTGTTTACTTATTTTCATAACCGTTCGTGCTCTAGTCAGTCCAAAATCAAGTACGTGTGCACTGTGCAGTGTAGGTATATAGTATGTTAAAGGTAAATACACATTGTAACCTTCGACCCACTATTAGTTTATTTTGACTGTTTTACTAAAAGTGAATTTAGTGACAAAACCGGGTCACGCTGCGGTATCTGTGTACGTGCACGTTCGTTTAGTTTGACGTTTCAACCTTTATAGTTAAACGATCTCACTCACACATAAATATAGGTACATGTATATATATTTAAATATACTATAGCTCGGTGGGCGTTGGACCGTCATAATGAAAATGGCAGTCGGAACCGTTTTACGCAGACAGCCAACATACCGCAAGCCGTATCGCTAAATCAAATGCACTGTGAAACGCACGCGAGAAAAACATCAAAGCATATAATGATTAAACATACATCATTATAATATATACGTTGCTATTTTATGGTCGGAAAAAAATGTTCTCACAGTTGTATTATAGTATGTGGGAAAAGTATTTCATATAACGAATTGTTTCGTAATTTAATATAACGTGTTGTGTCAATATTACATCAAATTATTTATAATATTATTGATATATTTGATAATATTTAAATAGTAACAAAGCATACAATATACAATGAATTATATATTTAAGTTATGTATACATACATATACAAACATATATATATATATATATATGTTTTATATTAAAGACTCTATTCCTTTCTTTTAAAAAACTATTGCTCTGTGCTCTTCTTTGATTTTTTTTTTTCGTTCGATGTGTGGCGTTATTGTTGTTTCAAAATATTGCAGTCGGCATCGATTGAGTGCTATTGCGGAGTATAATTTATTGATGATTTTAACGTATTACTTGTTGTTTCGCGTTTTCTTGAAAAGTCATCTAAACAATTTTTTACTCTCACTCAATTTGCAGTAATATTTAATTGTTATACATAAATTATATACGTACTATTATATTTGCACTAAACTATGCATATAGTGACCAAATTAATAATCATTGTTTTATCATTGTCTTTCCAATCCATATTTAGTTCTAACATCTAACGTTTGTAAGGTTATAGATTTCAATCACTTTATTGTTCGGTGTAAGCTTTATATACATACTGGTTGACTTGGTTCGATATTGTTGAATGTGTGTCAATAGTATAGCTGACATATAGTGTTTCTTGAAACATAAAATCGGGTTAACGCTTTATGATAGAGTTTAAAACGAATTTTCAAGTTTTGTTGGATTTATTTTGAAAAAAATATGTACATCCGAGTCGTGATAGCCGCTTAGAAGTTTTAAACGTTTATTATTCCTTTGTGAAATTATCTACCAGACAGTATTATATAATATTGATGTGTAATTTATAATTAAATTTAAATCGAAATAGCTCTGATTTACTAATATTGTTCGAGAAAATAACTTTTATCGTTAAAATAATGCAGTTCCAATTCAGGTTTTAATACTATTTATTTGATCCTCGACGTATACTCGATTATTAATGAAACAATCCATTGTTACCTAATGTAAATAATATTGAACTCAAAAATAAACTATTTCAGATGAAATTTATAAATATTATAATATAGCTATCGCGTTATACATCGTACTGTGGGGGGATCTTTTAATCATGAATAGTTATTCAATTTTTGTTTTGTTAGTGAGTTCGAAAAGGTTTTTGACAGGTGCACTACATAAATACAGGTTTTTTTATTATGTACCCAATCCATTAACTGTTATCAATAAATAATATTAATTCATAAAAATATAAAGTTTATTCGGATTTTTATTTTGATAATTATAAAAATAATTTTACATTTTTTTCGTAATGTGTGTTTCTATAACCGTAATATGTTGTATGGAAAGAAATATAAAATGTTTTTCAACATAAGCGTGAAAATACTAAAATTATTGTATCTTCATTACTCAATTATGTTATTAAATAACATTAATAATTTTAGTTTTTAACTCGATGTTCAGGAATAGTTATTGTAATTTAAGATCTTTTTTTTTAAAAAAAAAAATACTAGAAAGGACTCATTAGCTACCTCACGTACAGAATAGTTAGTGATGACAACTACAACAGACTACTGGAATTACGATAATCGTATTTGTTTTGTATTGTAATTTTGAGTCTATTGTATAATGTCGGAATAATCTTATTTATGAGTATTTATGAATGATTCATGAACAATGACTTGTAATCAATTTTAATAGTTTTAGAAATGGTTATATTATAGCTTATATAGATAGTTGAGATCAGTAAATAGATGTAAATTAAATAGACATAAATGGTGATTTAAGGTTCTCTCGGTGGTAATTAAATAAGAACCGATACTTTAAAAAACTTACAAGATAATTAAACCGAGGTGTGAAGTCGATGTAAGGGTTTTGAACAAAAGTTTCCTAATAACTTGCTTTTGTTCAAGCTATTAGTAAGTGTCAAGCAACTAACCGACTATGTAAACCTAAAATAAGTAAGAGAGCACTTTTAGTAGAACAAAAGCAACTTACAAGCAACAACAACATCTATGAAAAATGTTAAAATTCTGGACACTGTTGTGTTATGATAGTTTGAATTAATCATGAAACTACCGCGAAAAGAATTTACCAGGAAAAATAAACAATTGTTTGAAAACAACTGATCCCATAAATCTCTTGAGCACGCGTCTTGGCACTACAATCACGTGAAAAGCCACCGAAATGTCAACGAAGAGATGTAACAAAAAAAGTAAACAAACTAACTACGCAGTCTTTGATTGGCTAAAAAACTTAAAATGTGTAAAAGATTGATTTTAAAAAAGTAACTACAGTTTTTCATCAAACAACGAATAATCTAAGATTTATAATATTAAAAGTTCTGCAAAGTCCTTAAAAAGAACTTATATATTCATCTCATTTCTAATGATTCAGTTTATCATAAATAGTTAGTGGTTAAGTTCTAGCAAAATTATTACCATTCTTCTTTCATAATTCCATAATAACAATATAAATAGGTAACTGTAATTAAATATTTTTATATTTTTCATGTGTGTCAGTTTTGTTGTTTAACGTTGTACATCTGGCTTATTTATTTTTGAATAACCATTTATCAAATTTCTACCATAGTAGTACTTATTACGGTTCCTCTATGTTTTATACGAATAATAAACTGAAAATAGAAATAAAAATGGTTGTCACACGTTATTTAAATAATTTAAATAACTCACTGTGCAATGTGCAGTAAACATAATGGAAACTGGGGTTAACTGTAATAAAATATAAATATATATAAATATAATATGATGGTATTTCATTGGTATTTGCTCATATTATTATATCTTCAGCCATTTTCATACATTTTTTTAAATATTGAAATAGATTTATCGGCTTTAAAAAATATATAAAAATCGGTCACTTTTTTCGATACAAAAATGTTAGTTGGTATTCCTATTATAATAAATTAATGACTGAAGTAATATTGAAAATGGAAAAGGTCACTCAAATATTTCATAGTAGGTATATTAGTGTCTATAAGTATTTTTACTGGTCTAAAAAAAAAAATAAAAAAAAAATGGTCATTGGATCCCATTTCAAAAGAAAAGTAAATGTCACATAATATTCATATAGGGTACATTTTTGTAAGGAACTCACTGAATTGGTTTTTTTTGCCATGTATTTTTAATATAGCAAAGGCTTTTGACAAAATTAAATTAAATTTCTACTACATATACTACTAAATAACTATATAGATTGAATTGCTCAAATCCGTTTACAATATTATGTTCAGAAGAATATGTAATGATGGATAATACATTTACACTAATTCTCATAACAATTTTAAATTTAAACATAATATATCTTAGTTTTAGTTATAAAAATACGTATGTGTACTGATTAATACTTTGGTTTGAAACTGTTATAATATTAAGTTTATGATGCAAATACATTTCTTCCGTATTATCAACGGCTTATGGAAACTTAAAGAGTAATTTTATTCGTATAAAAACTAAACAAATATTAATGTAAAATATCGTATATTTAGTGAAATCACGAGGGAAACCTAAATAAAATTCTATTTTTATTAGAAAATATGTTAGAAAATAAAAGTTTGACCATTATTTTTTCATTAAACATAAATTTGGGCTTTTAAATTAAAAGAAGGCATAAATTGAATTCAAAACATCTGATAACCCACATTTTTTTTTTTATTAATTACTTATAAAGTAATATTTTTAATTTGGTGAAAAATGTCAAACTATGTTGCATGGTGGTTTATCTTAAGTAATTTTTTTTAATTTAGTGTTTGTGTAAAATGTAAATTTTGAAACGAGTCAACATATTTTTAATTTTAAAACAAAAGATATATATTTTTGAACTTTAAAATAAGTTGTATGTAATTTCGAGACCACTACTTGGTTGGAAAATATAATTAAGTAATTTCTGAAAACTTGAATTTCTCATATTTAAAGGATTTAGACTTTCAGTGGTGAGTTTGAAAGGTCTTTGAACATAAATCAAAATAAATTATTCATTTTAATCAAATTCAATTTGGTTTGTAATTCAACTTTTAATTTATTAATACTTAATATCTATTCTACCAAATTTACTTTGACAAATTTCCTTTGACTATACATATTCACAAATATACGCTATTATATATTTGGTAATTTAGAATTCTGTTTAGTATTTAATATCTTTACACTTTGAAAACAACCTAATAAATTTAATGATATACGATTTTTTTTTTCTAATATTTCGGTTAAATGTTATTAAATATATCGTAATATTGAACGTATTTTTTGTAAATCATGAGTTATGATAATTTTCACCATTTTTAATTTTTAAAATATTTCAAAATATATTTATAACAAGACCCAGGATTTAAGATACCAAATATTTAATTAAAGATTAACATTTTACGCATTTCAATGAGTACATGAAAGAAATTATATAACATATAATATAAATTATATATATGCTCTGAGATTATAATGTAAATTAGTGTTCAGTTATTACTTTAGTAAATAACATATGGTTTTTGAACATACGAGTCACGTAAAGCCACACACGTGACATAACTTTCCGTAGTAGGATAAACAATTAGCAACTGTTATTATAATTGTTTTTCTGAAAATTAGTTTTTGTTTTATAATATATAATTTTAGAATAAATGGAAATGATTTAAAAATACATTTTTTTCATTTACTCTAGCGTCTATCTTTACAGCTAATAGTAATAAAACAAAATAGTATTAACGAAGTCGGATGAAGCAAAATGCAAGCATGGAAGCAATTATAATTAATTGCATCATTCATCACGAAATGAAATACGTTACTGAATGCAAATCATTTACCATTGTGTTCCCATTTTATTTGTTCTTATAAGTTACTTTACTTGGTTAAGTTGGTTATATTATTTAATTCGTAATAGAGTAGAAAAGATTATAATATAATAATAATTATAATAACAATAATAAAAAAAAATAAAAAAACGGATGGGCCTCGCTTTGCTGTACAGTTGGGGGTGGAGTGCACCTCGTTTATAGGATAGGTCATAATTACAATGGATTTGTTAAATTTGAATGCAATGATGGATATCATTGTATACGAATAACGATTCTGAACGGAGTTATTATGTTTGTCTAAAATGGGTACATAATAATGTAGTATTTTATATTTAAATTAAAATATAATGCAATAGTATGCAATTTCGTAAAAATTTAAATTTCAAACAGTCATACAATTTTTTTCTCTAAGTCCGGTAGAAATTTTTTTAAAGATTTTTGAAGAGTAGCTTATGTATATTAGTGTTAAAATTTTTAACCTTAGTTATAAACAGAAAAAATGTTATGAATTGTATATACAAAATAACTTGCAAATTATCGTGATTTTGACACTTTTTATACAAAATTGAGCTTTATAGGCTTATAAAAAAAATTTGAGTGAAACGATCTCCGATATTCTTTAGTTACGATAAGTTAAACTTATTGTAAATCTTGTATTAAATTTTAAGAGTTTTTGGCCAGCCAATTAAATTTCATAGATGTTTAAAAAAATTTTATTTTACAAAAATCAAAAATTTAAATTGTCCATAAATAAGTCAAAATATGTTGAAATACTTTGAAAACATATCCACGTATAGAGAATGTCAATATAAATATTTTGTACAAATTTCAAGTTGTTGCGGTTTTTTATTTTTGAGTTAGAGCATTTAAAAAAATGTATTTTGTAAAAACGTAATTTTGCGTAAAATTTCAGGTTTTTTGTAATTTTTTTTATCATTTTTTTGGATTTTTTTAAAAAATATTAAAAAAGTTGAATTTTTGACTTGCCTAAGTACCATCTATATTCACTTTCCTTTCAGGAAAGTTGCTGTTTAAGAAAATCGAAGCATTTTTATTGCCAAAAATGGTGTCATTTTACACAAAAAAAAAACACACATCATTATAAAATCAATAGATTCTATCACTACGTTCAGAATCTAAAAGAAATAAATAATAATTATTATAATAATAATAACAATAATAAAAATAAAAACAATAATAATATATAAATAATAATAATAAAAAAAAATTATGCTTTGAAATTTATTAATTACGAATTAACTGATTTACAGTAGGGATTGTTCAGTTTTCTTTTGAATTATTTTTTCGGTTCTCTGTCTGAAATGAGGATATGATGCGGTATCTATTAGGCTATTAGAGCAGCGTTAACTATTAAACGTATAACCCCCCAAGGTTAAAATACTGCTAGGCTCTGTACATTTTTATTTCAACAGCTATTATTTACTTTTATTTATACTACGAAATACAATTGCTCTGTATCGGTTTAGTCGGGGTTTAATAATTTATAACATCGTGTAGACCTTAGAAACGATAAAAATATAATATTAGAACGTTTATCATAAATATGGCAACATTTGTATGTGTTTTAAAAACGGACTTTCTTAAGCAAACAACTAAATAAGGAATCAATTTGAACGATTTTTACTGTATAAATATGCGAACGTAAATATTTGTATTGAAATCAATTGGTTAGTGTAAACAAAACATAGTATAGTGAAAACGAATACCTTATAAAGATGAGTATTATAATAATCTATATATTCATAAATATCGTAAACATTTGTAAGTATATAACCTGAAAATATCTGAAATAAGGTAAAAAACAAGTATATGGTAGCGACGACTTATCGGGCAAACAATATACTAAAAAATATTAAATAAAATATTAATTTTTCAACATTTTGTGTCGTGCTGTAAAAACGATTTCGTACACATAAAAAACTCATTAGGTAATAAAGCTTTTTTACTGTGTCGCTGTACATGGGAGAACAAATAAATTATACGACTGTAGTGTTGTGAAAATACATATTGTATTACAACTGCTGTGCCCGACCAAAACGAGTTTCACCGTGGGCCAACAAGTGGGTTTTAATTTTATAGTTTAAGAAATACATTTTAACCAACACACGTCTCATTTGTTCAACACAAACACGTTAAGAGGGAACATTGAGAGAAAAAATTAAGAACAAGAAGAGAAAAATAAGGCACCGATCTCTGGTGGTTATATTATTCAGTAACGTAATGAAGGATGAAAAAGTTAAGCTGATCTCCCGCGTGTGCTCGTCATTAAATTACATTTATTTCTGAGCCAAATGTGACGGCTTTAAAAGGTGAGTTGCCTTTCAATATTCCGGGTAAAAGTTTTGTCAGCTTGCTGGAAAAAATCTCTCGGGTTTGTACTTAAAAAGCCGTAACGTCGTTATTATTCCCGAACCCGGTTATTTGCTCAGCTCTGTATGCAACGCGCAGTATTATTATTATTATTGTTATTTGTTTTCCGTTTATATGCATATATATTATGGCACATGAACGCGTGAAATGTATTCGAATTGCGATGCCGGAAGAACCGTATTCGTTAGACAGGCCACAGATGACATGGAGAACGAAAATTGTCAATTTTCTTTAAGATGTTTACCGGTTGCCAACACGTATATATTTTGCAATGGGAAAATAATGTCACAGTGAATATCCTTTTGTCTTATGCGCGTCCATCTGTCAGTTCCCATGTGACGAACATTTTTGACGTAAACTCGTTTTGACGTGATGACAAATATCGTTACAAAATATCATCTGATGGAATTATACGTTAAGAATACATTTGTGGAAATGTGTATCATCCAATTGGATTTTAAAGTTTTTCTTTTATAAATATAATAAATTGTTATACATATAATATATAACATGTATAATAATATAATATAATATAAAAATAATGTTTCCTTTGCTTTTACACATTAGCCATTAGCGTATTATAATGAAAAACAAACACCTAAATTATTTATAAAAATCCCAAATTTAATCCCAATTTAAATAAACGTATTAGTTTTAATTTAATAATATTATTTATTAGGTATTATATTACATATAATATTTAGTAAGTTACTGTTACTTACAAATTTATGTCGACAGCTAGATAACCTTGTGGATGTAATGTTAATCTAAAAATAATGTAAAAACGTAGAGTTTATAATTTTATTTTAATTTCTCCCTATAATATTTTAAAAATATCGCTGTTCTTACATCTGATATTCTTTTTGCATCAAAAGAAATAAAGAATTTTATTATTTTTGTTATATTTTCTAGTAAAATAGCATATGGAAATCTGATAATCAATTTAAAAGCAAAAAAGTTATTATTGCAGTAATTAATTATGGATATATTTTACATTTTAATACTTTATAATGTTTCAAAGTACCGTGATCCCTCAGCGCTTCTGTATAACACTACTGACGAGACGTTACGTCGAATATTATTATTCGCCAATTTGAATTCCGAGCTACTTATACATGAACGCTATATTACACCTGCACGTGATTTATTGTTGTTGGTATATTGTTTATGGTTTGAATTCATAAATTTTAAATTAGTTTTGTACAAATATGTTTTTCAAATTTGACGTCAGGTATTAGAATATAATAATATAATGATACCGTCGCATATTATTTTACATACAACACTTTGTCACCCGGGAAGACGAATATTATTATGTAAATCAAAGAAATTAAAATAGTTCGATATCGATGATAAAAAACCGTCTGTTAGAAAAATAATAAATTAAAATACGAATCGTGACTGTTTCTCGGAAACGCTATTGAGGCGGGTTCATTTTGTTGGCTCCGAGTACCGCGGAGGGGGTTACCTGTCAGACACCTCCACATAATTCATTGTATTTTTGGCTCAGACCAACCGAACGATGGGAAAACGGCGTAATGCATATACCACCATTTTGACATACTGACACGGACGTAGCGAAATTGCCCGACAGAAACGCCGGCCAAAATCAACGATATTTTTACTATTACATCATTAACATAATATCATGGTATTATAATGTACAGTGTTCACTCCGAACAGATATTAGTTTAAAATGTTTAAAGTATTATTACTATTATAACTGTTCGTTCGCATCACCTGCCTTGTTTAGCGGTACACGTCAATAAATAGTGCACAGTCGATAAAAACAACGAGACCACATAATGGTCGGTGTTATATTATTAATTGAAAAACGTTTATATCTTTTTTTTTTTTAGTTTTTTGTCACAACAGCAATATTATTAATGTCGCTAAATAAAATAAATATGTATGACTTTGAAGGATTCAATTGGAATTATATTCGTGTTTTGTTCGACTTTTATTTTCCGTTTTATTTTCAAACCAATAATTAAATAAAATAACATACAATTTAAAACTATGTACCAACCTACATATTTTTTTATTTTTGGCATAGAAAAATTGTTTTATGGCTCATGTACATATTTTTCATCCCGACCACTTTCATATAAGTCTCAAAAAATCAAATTTTCTTGAATACCTACGTATTCAAATACATTATTATAATTATAATATTAAGTAAATGTTGAGGCAATTGTGTACTCATAAATACTCAGTTGTTTAACGGCGCCCAATTTGAACATGAGTTATTTGTTCAGCAGTGTTTACATACAATATTTCGTAAAATTCTTCAAATGCCGTAATAATTTTCAACGAATATCTGTACGTCAGCATGATCGTCAAATTGGAATTTATGGAAATTATATCGTGTCACTCTATATGTGCTGTGAAAATATTATTTACTGTTGTCATCGCGTGCGTACTCCGACTGCTGTGAGGATTACACATGAAGTGTATAACTTGTTTTGAATACGCGTTATAGTGCTAAACAAATGCTATTATAATGTCAAATAGGCACTTTGGAGCTTAAAGACTTTACGGCTGTTATCTGCCTGTCATGCGGAAACTAATTTCGGGCAGAAATCACGTCATAATGAGAACAATTCGCTAGCGGTCGTTTATGCCTGTTCCCGGCGTTCTTGTGTACCATTTTTCCGTACATGCTACTTCCGTATAGGATCACTGGGATTATATTTGATGACGAAATTACACAATCGGGACAGCCAGTGAAGATCAAACTACTAGAGCTATTGTACCCGAGAGAAACTTACATCATGGCCGGTGTGCAAAACTGCAAAACCAATACATGGACGTGTTTGTACGTGTACTGAGTTAAATAATGACTTCGTCGATGTTTTGAGGAAGAAAACAGAAGAAAAATGACGCACAACAAAATGCATTCATTTAAGTTAAAAAGTAAAAATGTTTTTGTCAAATCGAAACTATAAGTAATGAAAATTTAAACTACCGATGAAATACATTGAACAACATGAAATTAACGTTATAGGAGTTGGTGTGTATGTAGGTGCTGATTAAATTGGCTCATAATGTACACAGTGGTGTGGTAAAAATAGGTTTTCAATTTTACTCGCATTTTGCATCGATTTTGAAGAAAGAAAAAAACCGGGAAACGAAATTTTATAATTACATTGTTGTATAATAATATCTATTATGCATAAAAGCGATTAGCATTTGAATAGCATTTCGTGCATAATACATATCGGACAAAGAAAACCATTTGATCGACATCTCTATAATTACTATTATAACAGATGGTGCGACGCGTGTCACCAACAGGATATCGAGCTCTGGGGAATCGCATGTCTTTTCTCCCCGGTCGGTACTCCGTTTTCTTGATGCAGCTGAAGTTGTCCTGAACACGTTGTTGACAAGTGATAATAAACCATTCTAACCACCATCGCCAATACCCAGAGAGGTTGCGTAGGGCTAATCCGTAACCGGGATTTAAGTATTTATGTACATATATATATAGTCCCACGATAAGTACTCAATAATCTGGGTTTTACGGCCTCGCAGCCGATTGTTCGGCTACAATATTTTAACTAGTTTCGCGTTATTCCGGCCGTGACTAATTAAATATACGATATTATAATATGCCGCAGTGGTATATATAAGTTTTACTCGGTTAAAATCGATGGACTCGATGACACTCCGGGCGAGGATGAAGCCAGTGACCCGCAGCTCCTTTAGACCGCGTGTTCAATTTATTTCACGGTTGTCTCTTGCTACAACAAGATACGGAGTTCCACTATCGGCAAGGGACACTGGACGTGATCGTGTGTCCCAAGTCGAGGGCACGGCAAACAAGTTTTAGTGTTCACGACATAGTAATAGTAAATAATAAGTATGGTGTGTGTGAGTGTATGAGAGAGAGAAATAGAGAGAGAAAGAGAGAGAGAGAGGAGAGAAAAACGAGCCAATAAATATGTACTTAGAATGTATTTAAATATGTTATCAACAGTTACAACAGGCACGACATGGTAAATACATGTATACATTTGTAAGAATAAAAAAACAGTTTTCATTTAAAAATAAATTTCCAAATTGTTTTACATTTTCGTTTTGGAGTTTATAAGTAATGCATAGTATAATAATGATTATGGGAAATTCTTCGGAAAAGTTTACGTCATTCAGTAATAATTTAAGTTTACTGACTTGAATTATGTCATATCTCTCTTCCTCACTCTCTCACTTTTCTTGTCTTCTTTTATCCGTCGTATTAACCAAAAATTAGGGACTTATACAGTACACGGCATATATTATATGTGCATAAAGTATTTCAATCGAAAATTAAAATTAATATTAACATTAAGTTGAGTTTTGATAACTATAGTGGTTTGACTAATCGGACCTTACTCCAACGTGTATTAACACGCGTACTATCGAAATAAATTATTTTTATAACTAATTTGTGTTAGTGTATCGTAAAAAAAGTCGGTTAATAGTACCACGGTTGTTGTTTACTATCTAAAACCGTAAACTTGTATACGCTGCTTTGTCGACTTTATTTTGTGTAGTGTTTCTTGACAAAAAATTCCATAAAATAAAATTCAAATTTTAAATAATTGCTTTATACTTTATTTAGTTATATTAAAATGTGAAGTGCAATAATATTATAGAACCAACATATGCGCTATTGATTGTAAATACTGATGGGAGAGCTTTAAACAACAAAATAAAACATATTACAATTGGAAAAGTTTGTTATCTACCAATCCACGTATATATTCCTTGAAATAAACTATAGTTAATTACAAATTTACTTCGTTTGTTACGTTTTAGTAGTTTGAATTTATACATTTTTTAAATACAGAAATAACATCAGAGGTGGAGACAAAAGCCTAAGGTGATTACTTTTTTTTATTTCGCGAGCAATAATTACATCCTAGTAATATTTGTTTTGTAATCTATTCTACGTATTTTTCGCTATAAACGTTGTATAAAATAAAAATAAAGAAAATGCATCCACAAAATTTAACGTTATTATATGTCATATTTTTTTAAAAATTGTATAAATATCTGATCGATAAGTCCACAATTATATATAGGTTTTTGACATTTACATGTGGTTAGAGTACATTAAATTGATGCAATACTACAAGAATGCCTAAATATTTTTAATTTCATGACACATATAAAATACATACAAGCGGGTATATAGATAATACGATTGCGCCGCGAATAGATTACATATTATAATATAAAGACAAAAATTGGGTACAGTTCTAAACGCTCCGTCTGTTAACGATTTGTCACAGTTTTCCAAACATTTAAATTTTCATTCGCTGTTATAATGTCAATAAACGCGCGTATTTCATTAGTATTAATACTGCCATAGAGTAAAACAGAGGCTAAAGTTTTGAATGATTATTGTTTAACTATTGGAATTTTTTGTGATTGGATATTTTTGCGGGGGATGTTTTGACGTATCACCATTTTATTGTGTATATTGAATGCGCATGCAAGCGTGCGATACACGGAAACTGATGAATAATTATTATTAAATGCGCGTCGTATGTTATGCACAAAAATTATTGTTCGTTAAAAGATTTCCTTATGGCAGCGATCGGCTTAGATCACTTTTAAAGATATATTTGAATCGTGGTGTATAGAGTTACGGTATCAAACGATCGAAGGATGGCCGGCACATCTCTCGTTTGTCTCTGTTCATTTATTTATACCGTCCGTTCGAATAAATATTAACGTTCCAAAGTTCTTCCTACGCGTTTTATATACCATTTGTTCGTGTGGAATACGGCTATTACTCGAAGATAACACTTTTGTTATAAATTAATATTAAATGCCACGCGCACATATAATGTATAATGATTGACCGGTAAATAATTAATTGAAAACTTTTTCTCCGCCGGTGGAATAAATATAACATGGCATGACGTGCCTATGGGATAGTGCGGACACATCATCGGTTATGGGCAGGTAGTCTGTTTGTATGCTAAAAGATATCGACGTAATAATATTTGTTTAACATCAAATATTTTGTATTAATTCGTTCAAATTACCTACGTATATTTGAGCTCACCATAACGATTTCCCAATATCTTTGTGTTTCTGGCTTTCTGAATGTTTCCGTACTCGGATGACTATACTCAATACAACCCGGCATCTATGGCCATTAGTTTCGGTAGTGGAGGAACAAAGTTATTTACAATGGGTGTACATTATGGTAGCGTATTTTAATAATTAAGAACTAATAAACAAAAATGAAAAAGAATACATCATTTTTAAATTGCGTTATATAAATTAATTGATTTTAGGAAGTCGATTATCTTGGTATTGTCCTCGGGTTCGGGTCCAAGTGCAGTGATATATATATTTATATTGAACAATGATTAGTGTTTTGAGTTTCTACAATAATATGTAATAAAAATATATGTAATAAATATAATAATAATATGTAATAAAAACGAGTAAACTTACTGTTAACTCAGCTGTTTTACTATTAATTTTATATACTTTTAGTGTTTTCAGTTTTTATTTAGTTATATTTTTATGTATCTTAGATATCGATAACACTTATTCACATTAAATGATTTTGTTATACGTTATTATTCAACAGTTGAAATAGAAACGTTTAAAAAATAACCATAATTCAATATAATTATACTGAATAATGTTGACATTTAAGCATATTTATTATTATTTTTTTTTTTTGAAGTAACTGAATTTATTTAAATATTAGTGAAAGTTTTTTATCGCTTAAAACATTTTTATAAAACGTTTGGGTTTGATGAAATATTATTTTTTGAACATTCTGCAATACTTGTTATGCATACCATACTAATTTTATTACATATTGTATTTTAGTTCCGTTACCAAAAGAATACTGTTCATTATTTAGGTACTTGAACATAATTCTTCGTATTCAATTTGCAACAAACACCTTATTATACATTTACTATACCTATATCACAAATTATGACATTATTATAGGATTTTTGAATTTATATGTATAATATGTATAGTATAAATCATTTATTTAACAATACATATTTAATGTAAATAATACAGTTTAATGTTTATTGCGAAAAATTATATCTATGAAATTTAGTAGCATATATTGTATTTCATACATCCTTTCAGTTCTCAATAAAGAATACTCTGATAATCTGATGATAATATTTTTAACTAAACTTGATTAACCTATGTAGCGAATTCAGGAAAGATGATTTTTTTTTATTTTTGTAATTTTAAAATTATTGCAATTATTTATCTATAGAATTATAAAAAATTCGCATAGTTTTATATATTAATTTGACAGTTACAATGTGCTTATTGTTGTTAAAATCACTATTTTTTAAGAAGTATTAACTTGGATTTTTCTCTACGTGTATGTAATAATATTATACAAAAATGTATACCATTTCTTGATAAAATTATAATGAACAATAAAAGTGAATAAGAAAAAAATATGAACGTATTAATTATGGCGTTGTGGTACATGACGTGGTGCATTATATCTCTTCAGTCATACAACGAGGATTTACCATTTACCATTTATTCATGGATGTACAATTCGGTATAAATTCTCGGCGCGCAAAATCAGATTCAAACCCGTATACCGTCGCTTGATATTTATCGTAATTATACACCTATGACGTTCACAGCGTGGCGCACTATCGTTCATCATATCTTCGTTTATAATTATATACACTATTATATACCTATATTAGTGATTTAATTTAATTATTATTTCAATATTCCAATATTTAAAATCAATTTTTTGGTTTTTTAAAATAGATTTTGTTTTTATAAAAAATTGTTTTTTATTTCTTTTGACAGATCGTGGCGAACTACATTGGAGTTAAACAATCGTTAGAATACGTGCCGGGAATGAGCATTCACTGGGCTGGAGGCCGAACAGACCCTCCTCCAGATACCCCTTCCTGTGGATTCGACAATTCCCTCTGTAAAAGTAATAATTTTCATTTTGTTTCTAAACCTTCGTTTGTTAAGTTTCAGCTATCTAGAAACAATAATATTGGACACAAATGATTTATTTATTTTTATTCAAAACAAATTCAGATCATTTTTCATGAAAAGCGTTTTAAAAGTATCGGCATTACGCATATAAGAACGGGTTGCATTACCGCCTTGTTATTACGGACTTTACTTCCGGTAGTTTTATTTTACTTTTCCATTTTTCCAGCGATTGAAAACATTCACACACTTTTGATTTTCTCCACTTGTTCACGCTTGAAATCCTTCTAAACATAATAATTCATGGAAATATTATTTTTACCTTTTATTTTATATGTATTCTTATTTTATTATATTTCTAGTTCTGTACTTTTCCTTTTTTAAGCCTCTTCATATTGGCACATTTCCCTTTTATTTCTATTTTATATTTGACTTTTTTTTGTCAAATTTTCTATTACATTTAGTAATAGAATTTAATACTTTCAATCTGTTATATTTCGATAGAATGCAATTGGCTTTCTCTCTCATTCTTTTTCTGAGTCATATAATTCTATTTGAATGCCTTTCATCGAAATAAAAAATATTAAATAAAAAATAAATAATATAATTTTTTATAAAAACCTTAGAAATATTTTATTAAATTTGAAAATAATTTGTCTAGCAATGCCTGGATATGCAATACTCAGTATTGTCCTCAGTTCAGTGGTAGTGTTCCTAGCGATAGCTTCAGCTCTTATTTACAGGTAATGTATAGTTTAATATAATGCCAGATTATACGTAATATAGTGTATACTAAATTAAATTGTAAATACAAGTGTTTTTTTAGATTTTGAACGGAGTGATGGAATCTATAGATTTTACAATGATGTGTTTTTTTTTTTTTTTGGGTCTGTCATCACGTTTTGGGGCAGTAAAAATACTTCGATTTACTTAAATAGCAACTATGGTACTTAGGCAAGTCAAAAAGTCAACTTTTTCAATATTTCTTAAAAAAATCGAAAAAAAACAATAAAAAAATTACAAAAAAACGGGAAATTTTATGCAAATTCACGTTTTTACAAAATACAATTTTTGAAAATGCTCTAACTGAATAATGAAAATCCGCAACAACTTGAAATTTTCACCAAATCTTTATATAGGCGTTCTCTACACATGGTTAAGTTTTCAAAGTATTTTAACATATTTTGACTTATTTATGGACAATTTAAATTTTTGATTTTTGTAAATTTTTTTTTTAAAAATATCTATAGAATTTATTTGGCTGTCCAAAAACTTTTGAAAATGTATTAAAAGATTAATTACAAGTTATACTAATAGTGACTAAAAAATATCGGAGATCGTTTCTCTCGAATTTTTTTTATAAGCCCATGAAGTTCAAATTTGTATAAAATATGTTAAAATCGCGATAATTTTCAAGTTATTTTTTAGTGAAAATTCATAAATTTTTTTCTGTTTATACTTAAGGTTCAAAATTTTAACATTAGATTGTCCATACGCTAATCTTCAAAAATATATAAAAAAAATGTCTACCGGACTTAAAAGAAAAAAAATTATGACTGTTTTAAATTTAAATTTTTACGAAATCGCATTATAATTCAAATTAAATATAAAATACTATATTATTATATGCACATTTTAGACAAACATATTAACTCCGTTCAGAATCGTTATTCTTATTCGTATACAATGATATCTATCATTGCATTCAAATTTAACAAATCCATTGTAATAATGACCTATCCTATAAACGAGTTGCACTCCACCTTCAACTATACATCTAAGCGAGGCCCATCCGTTTTTTTTTTTAATTTTAGTTATCATTTATTTATATAATAAGTAGGCAGATTCTAATAGTAAATAATTTTGACTTTGGGAACACCGAAAAATCTGAAATTTATTTTTCCCTGATATTTGAATTTCCATGAAAATACAAAAAGGGAAACATAGAAACGCTACAAATGCCGGTTAAATGACCCTCTATTTTTTCTTATTCCTTCTCATGTATCCGGCTGCATTATTATTGGTCTAATCAGAGTTCTGGTATTATATTCGTGCTCTAAATCATTTGAAGTCTAGTTTTATTATTATATTTTTTTTTCCTCAAAAATAATAGATGCAATTTAAACATCAGTCATCTCAATAAAACTTTTGACTGTAAAAATAATTTTTATATTTTTCAGTATTATTGTTTTACTAATGATCTGAATAATTTATAATATATACCTACTCAATGCATTTTATTTAATGACATAAATATGTAATAATATTAGTATTTTATATTTGTGATTTTTCGATAATTGTGACGTATATTTCCTTAAACTTTTAAACTAAAATCTCTAAGCTTATATACTACTATGAAATTTATTTATCAATTTGTTTTGATAAACTTATAAATAAATATATGTTATGAATAATTATTGTTATTACCATACAATTTCTTGTTTAAATGTAAGTACAAATTATTTGATATCATAATAAATTTTACTTTAAAAAAATTAAAAATGTATTGCTTTAAAATTTAACTTTACTATGACCTATCAATACAATAAATATAGGTACCTATTCAATATATTTTTTGTAGGCCCCTAATAAGAATAATAAAAAAAATAATTGAAAATTATAAAAATTATAAATTAATATAAAGTATAATTAACTTAAATATACTGTAATTATTTTCTTTCACATTTCTGAATAGTTTAATTTATAATTGGGAAATCCATTTACACCCATGAGTATGTTATTAGCTATTAATATATTTCTAGAATAATTGAAACTATAAAAATATTAGTAATTTTTTTTTATATTATAATAGTAATCAATTCGAAAATGTCCAAGACGGAAAAATCATCGAAGTATGCGTTAAAAGATAAAATATCTAATTAAAGCCGTTAGGTAAGGCTTATATCCAAAAAAAAAAATCTAAATTTCCAAGTATGCAAAATATACAGTAAAAAGTTTCATTGGTTAAATTGTTATGGCATGAAGAATAGTTTGTGCTTACTTAACATATCATACGATCAACCATAATAGATATGCATACAAATCCGCACTCTAATAATATATTAATATCTTGTACGTATAATATATTATATAGGTACATAATACATCTATTATGGTCCGAAAAATAATGATAAAAATTATGTTACATACATAACTTTATATTATTTATTTAAAAAAAAAGTAATGCTATTAAATTATATAATTTTTAAAAACCTAATTTTTACCAAAATATTTTTCTATGTATTGTAACTATATTTAAGAAATATTTTAAATTTTTATCCCCAACGAAAAAGAGTTTCAACGGCGTTGTAAATTAACAAAAAAGTCTCGTTCCATTAGGGTTTAATTGGCTTAAAGGAGTTTTACGCATAAAGTAATTATGTTTATTTACTTGCATAATGTTCTTTCATACTTATGAATAGTAATGTGTGTTTTATAACAAATTGTTTGTTGTACTGCAATTTTCGAAGTGGAAAAGTGTATCTATATTCTTCTTCCATCATATTCTGCATTTCGAAGCTTATAGCTAAACATATTTATAAACATACCGTAGTATATCATATAGGTGAAATGTTTCTATAAATTAGTCGAAAATGAATTTCTATTTGATAACACAGATACTCGAGCCATACATAACATATATTTACATAAATTAAATATTTTCCAAATGATTTTGTGAATTGTACACATTAAATGTTGCTAAATATTTTCTTTTTTATATTGCAATTCAAATAATTTTTCTGTAATGAAATCGAATTTCCAATTTCACCGTACACAGTACATATGATTTGGAACTTCGATAAAGCGTAAAAGTAGACGTGATAGGGCTACTGAGATTTGAAATTGGCAAATTATAATTGATGACCCCCGGGAAAATCTATTGTCAACAATTTCGGAGAAGACTTATTAGTCTTAATGATTAACTAATAGTTAGTAATGAAAGCTTTCAACATCCGAAAGAAGTTTTTAGAACTTGGATATTTTAATGCATCCAAAACCTTTTGATTTTTTTTTTTTTTTTTTTTTTGATATGTTACATTATTATTATTATGGTACCCACACATTTTTTTTGAATGAATAAAAAAAATGAAAAGTTAGTTTTTTTTACCGCAAATCAGGATACTTCTTTACACTAACTTTTCATTATTAAACATTTATTATTTAAGTAAAGCTCTTATATATGTGTTATTTATTTTTATGATATTCAAAAGATATATATCTTTTTTTTATCCGGTTATTTCTTGTTGTTATCTTGGTAGTGTATTTTTCTGTGAAAAGCATCGAATCGGTTTTAGCGATATAAATAATTTAGTGCGATATTTTAACTATTTATAGCAGTTATATAAAAACAATAAATGAATCATTTATCAATATATTTAATCAAAAATAATTGAAAATAAATTGTTAAAAAAAATTTCATGAGCAAAATATTGCTTTTTATCATTGGACGTGTATAAATATTTTTTAATATTTTCGATCATTTTTATATTAAATAAATTTAAATAGTTAATATAAAAATTACACTATTAACTAAGATAGATTTTCGGTTGAACAGTTAGGTGATTTTTCAATAATTAACGTATTTATGGATAATTTTACAACTGATATTATATGTAAATAACGCTAACATTAAGTTTTTTTTATGTAATATTGTAGGATTCAAGGTTGTACAGGTAAATTTTATTCAAAAAATCTACAACAAAATCATTATTTTATAAATTTCTGGAATATATCTGTTATTTTAAAATTTTAAATTCTGAACGGAGTGATGGAATCTATTGATTTTACAATGATATGTTTTTTTTTTTTGTGTGTCTGACAACAACTTTTTTTGCAGTAAAAATGCTTCGATTTGCTTATACAGCAACTTTTTTAAAAGGAAAGTGAATGTAGATAGTACTTGAGCGAGTCAAAAACCCAACTTTTTTAATACTTTTTGCAAAAATTGAAAAAAAACGATATAAAAATTACGAAAAAACAGGAAATTTTACGCAAAATCACAGTTTTACAAACTACATTTTTTTTAAAATGCTTTAACTCAAAAACGAAAAACCGCAATAACTTGAAATTTTCACCAAATCTTTATATTAGAGTTTTCTATACATGGTTAAGTTTTCAAAGTATTTTGACATATTTTGACTTATTTATAGACAACTTAAATTTTCGAATTTTGTAATTTTTTTTTTTTTAAACACCTATAAAATATAATTGACTGGCCAAATACTTTCGAAAATTTAATACAAGGTTTATAATAAACTTAATTTATCTTCACTAGAAAATATCGGAGATGGTTTCACTCAAATTTTTTTTATAAGCCCATAAAGTTCAAATTTGTATAAAATATGTTAAAATCACGATAATTTGCAAATTATTTTGTAGTTGAAAATTCACAAAATTTTTTCTGTTTATATTTAAGATTCAACATTTTAACACTAGGTTGTTCATAAGCTTACCTTCAAAAATATATAAAAAAATTTCTACTAGACTTAAAAGAAAAAATTTTATGACTGTTTTAAATTTTAATTTTTACGAAATTGCATTATA
>JAIPRK010000616.1:0-162643 GCA_025469195.1 Chaitophorus viminalis
GCGAAAATATAATAATATATTGTTATGTAACATACAGATCTATTTACAAATCATAAATCAATTGTACATCGAAAAATGATGTATAAACTACCGATTTCGATGTGTGTCAAATGGTTAAAATTGAAAAAAATATCAATGATCTCCAGTTAATTTTAATATTTGCCAAGTATAATTATTTGCCTTGTAGCCATCAACATTTTAAATCATTTTTACAAGACTATATCAACGTTGTGTACTTTAGTACTTTTATGATAATTTCATTCACCATTGATTGACTTCATTTATATCAAAAATTATCATGCAATAAAATCAATATCATTTTTGTAATCGGATTTATAAATTAAAAATTTGAAATTTAGTATGTTGCGTACATAACCCAAATATATATTGAGAAAGAGCGTAATATTATTTTAGTGATGAATTTCTGTCTTTATTTAATATAGTAATTATGTTTAAGTATTGTTATGTAATATTGTTTAAATATTGTAATAATAAATTGCATTGTCGTTGTGAATATTTCTGAGTGTTATCACATGTACCTGATATAAATTTCTTTGTGGCATACATAGGTATTAATACTCAATTTAACTCTGATAAATAACTCATTAATGAATTCAACATAGTATTTTATAATAGGTGAAACTAATAGTCACTGAACTAATATATTTTTGAATTGAAATCATAATTTATATTAGTCGGTATCTTTCAATAATTGTATTTGCTCAATTACCCATTATAATATAAAACCCCAAGGTCTTGAAAAAATGCATTCAAATTTTTATTTCAAAAAAGGTAATAATATTTAAACATATAATGAATAATAATTATTCAAACTAATTTTGGAAAACAAATATATAGGTATTCACAATCTATATATTATTTAAAATTCAAATATTCTCGAATATTATCACTGATTGAACAGTGTTTAGCCATAACTAACATAGGTACAAATTCATTTGAAATGCTGAGAAATATACTTATAATACTGTATATAGTCGCAGTAAGAAAGGATTTTTCGAAAATGGCATTTTTAAAGGTCAAAACAGTTTTATGGGCCAAAAGTATGAACTATTTAACTTTTTGATTACCTAAGAAATAATTAATGTGATAATTTTAATAATTACCTACCGATAGAGATATCTACTAACATAGTGTAAATATATAAAAATAAATATAATTAATGAGTATGACAATTACTAGCTTTTTTCAAACTAAGAATTTTTTACATCGAAATAATAGATAGTAATAATAATAATTATATGATTAAATAATTATGGTAATAATAGTTTAATCTGAATAAGTAAATATTATCATCCGGATGAAGCCTATTGTTAATTCAGCTTATAGTATTAGACATAGCTGTAATATAATTAAACACATAAATAAATTCTTCAATATTCTTAACAATATAATTTGATCAGGATTGTTAGTATTTCTAAATAGCTAAATTAATTATACTGCCATATTACATGGAGATTTTCAAAATATTTTATTTGATCAATAGTCAAAGAACGACATCTGTATTTCAAATCACAACACAAAAATATATTGGTAGTATATCATATTTTTCAAAATAAATGAAAATTATCAATAATAAAGTAATAAAGTACTCAAGTATTGAACAACGATAGATAAAAATTTTTAAAAGACATTTAGTGTTTAAAATGTAAGTTTTTAAATGCTATTCACTCATTGATAGATCAGTGTAGAGTTAAAAGAACTATTATAACAATTAATTTGAAATTTTCAAAGATTCTATTAATTTAAATTTTCTATTAAAGAAAATATTTTTCAAAAATGACATTTATTAACGTTTAAATCATTTAAGGTTGAAATAGTTTTAACTTTTAAGCTAGGGTGAATACATTTTTTCATTTTTTGGTTACCAAGGATAAATACTTCGTATTGTTCAATGTGGTTTAATAATTATAGGTAATAATAACAGTATAATTATGTAGTTTCTGTTTGGATAGATTTCTGATGGATATCAATTAGTATAAGGTATAAATAAATGAAAAAAAATATCATTAGAATATATAATGACCATTGTGGGCTTTTATCAAACTTTTTTTTTTTTTTTTTGAAATAATATAATATTTCTTTTAACTAAAATACAGTATAATACATTCCAGGCGAGGTAATTTTATCACTTATTACTAATGAAAGGATGTAAATGGACTAGAAATCTTTAAAATATGAATATAAATCAACTAAAGTATATCACGAAATGTATAATAAGATTAAAACTATGTGTTTACAATCGAATAGCAAATATATTATTTAATTAAGTGTTTAGTTATTGAAAAATATTTCCAACCTTCTTTAAGAGTATTATTAGATCATAATAAATTAACCCCAACGCTGTAGATAGTATGTACTATAGTACATGGAGATTTTATCTGTCATTGGAACTTTATCCTCAAATGATAACGGCTGTTTTCAATCTTATCAATATAAATTGTAGGCCCATTAATATTATGGTATAAACTTTGAAATAATTGAACAAATTTATGAGGTGTAGTGTTATAAAAAAATGGGAGTTCTGTGTAAAATATAAATATATGCTGTATTAAAATATGCATAGTAAATTACAAATGTACTTTAAATATGGAAATAAAAGGTAAAAACGGTAAAATATCCAAAATATGTAAAATTTAATTTTTGGTGTTATTATAATTAAAATGACCTAAATCAGGGATATTTAATTTCAACTTTCAAATAAACCCAGACATTTCTAAAATAAATCTGTTTCTTAGTTACTATTTATTGAGGTATATATATTATATAAATTAATGTAAATATGGAAACAACTTAAACAACACTCGCTGATCGCTATACGTACATCTCAAAAACGACAATATGAACTTGAAAGTTGAAAAAGTGATTCCTCTTTTTACAATAAGAATATATGTGTAAACTTGTATAAATATAATTTATATTATATTTTAATACATAAATACCTAATTTAACTATGGTATGTAATAAACATATAAAACGTCATAATGAATCAATTGAAATGTATTCATAATTACATGCGAACAAAACTATTTCGACATACAATAATGGAGTTATGATAGAAAACATAATAGTACGTAGGTAAAAGTATATTTTAAGGAACGGGTGTATATGAGCAACGATATTAATGGCGTATATCGGCTGTTGCCACTGTATATATAAGCCTATACTACCAGTCCAAAAGGCACACAACTTCTTCAGCTGTCTCATCAAACACACTTGACCACAGTCTGCAACAAGTCTCCTTTAAACAATCAACAATTCGTCAACAATCATCAAACCATCGAAATGTTCAAGTGAGTACCTACTGTGTGATATATATATATATATATATATATATATATATAACATTAAAACGTGATATTATTATTTCGTTTCAAACGATTCGTACGTAATCGTATGTAGTATTTGACACGTTGGTATATCTACACAGTGCCGCAAATAGGTTTTGTGGGGCTCTGGTGCGAACAATTTTTCGAGGCCCATACTTTTAATTTACCTTTTCACTTTGATTATTGTATACTGCCTACTCTTGAATTAAAGACTTCTATGCATTTCTGCAACTTTTTCTGAATGGAAGTCATATCGAGGGACAAAAACACTGTTTCTCCGATTGTTTCCGTGGCGTGGGACCACGTCTCGATAGCAAATGTTTGAAACGTTTTCTCAGGCGTGTGGTGTTAACATAATAATATTACATCGGGTTTCCAAATGAAATCTCGGTCGTAATGAACAAAACATACGATGACAAATTTTCGTGTGTCCGTACAGGTACGCGATCGTAATCTTGGCGCTGGCCGTTTCCGCTGCGTTGGCCGTCAACGTACAGCACGTGCAGCAGGAGAAGCAACAGAGCGCCGAGGCCAGCCACGTGGTGGCGCACAGGAAGCACGTGCCCGACAGTTACGTCTACGTGTCCGAACCGTCCAAGGATGAAGGCGGTATGATCGGTTCCGGCCTGTCCGGGCTGCTCACCGTGATCGGGCTGCCCAAGAAGGCGCTGGGCGCCGTGGCCGGCTTCGCCTTCAGCAAGATAAAGCTGATTGGCGTGAAAAACCTGCTGAAGATCGCACTGGCTGCCGGTCTGATCACCGTGCTGGGCGCCGTGGCCGCTGTGGTGGCCGTGTCCGTGGCCGGTCTGGTGTCCGTCTTGTCCGGCATTTGCGCGTCCGTGTTCTACTTCGTCGGTGGCAGCGGCGACCAAGGTGGCCAAGGTGTCTACAGTGGCCAGGGTATCTACAGTGGCCAGGATGTCTACGGTGGCCACGGAGACGCCGCTGGTGGGGCATACGGCTCGGAGATGGACTCGATCACCAACTTCGTCACGGGTGCGTTCAACCAGTACGAGACTCTGCAAAAGGCGTGATAAACACGCGCATATAATCGATAATACCTACTACGCGTTATTATTGTTCTATTTATTGTAAACATTATTATTATTTATATTATTTATATTGTTATTGTTTTGACCGCACCGCGAGAAATAAATTTAAATTATTCAACCATTTTCAAATCTGTGTCCGTGTATGATGGGTATAATATACCATTTATTATTATTATACGGTATAGTCACTCTTTGTGTTTCTGCATGTCTAGCCGCATGTGAAGTACAGGTGGATTCGGGATTACCGGGACCGAACCGATCGGTTTTGGCCGCCGGAAAAACATGACTTTTTACCGTTTGCACACCCGGTAAATCATGGTTTTGACCCTGTAAACGTGCAACATTGTGCTGGCGTACAGCACCACTGATAGTGAATTCGACAAACAGTGTTAAAATCTTTTTAATTTTAAAAATCAAAATTATATACCGTACGATAGGTAAGTACTTTTGGAATGCGATTAAAAATCATCATGAATCGTGGTACTATACTATACTTTACTGTACTGTCTTTAAGAATATTAAGTACACTCTTCGTCACGTAAGTATAATATGCAACTCAAACATCAGTAAGTATTGGAAAATATCATATCAATATGGACAATATGGAAAATGTATACTTGCTATATGATTAAACAGAAGACATTTTATAAAACAGACAATGATTCATGATGAATTGTATAATCTCTCACAAAAGTCGATCTTGTATATCGTGAATGGCGTGAATTTATGATAGATTATATTTATTTATCACAAAAGCATATAATTTATTTGAAAATGTATTTACATAGTTTAAATACCTTATTATAATTACCAAAAATTATTTGTATAAATAATATCGGCTGAGCCACTGAGGTACACTATCATATATGTAGTGTTAGCATACACTCGGTAGTAGAAAAATACGGTAGTATTTTCTATTGTATTATTAGGTATCCTTTTATTCAATTATTATTATTGTCTATCTATTTGCATTAGAGCGTATTCTATAGCTTAAATATATTTAAAGTTCTTAAATATATTTAAATATATTTAAAATTCTAGTTCTTATTCACTCCTAAAAATCATATCATGTTAATACATTTCAACAATATTATACATTGATTAGAGGGGACATACATAGTATTTAAATACTTTTCATCGTTTTCACCAAATTGTAATAATAATTATATCAATCATGGTAGATACTAGACGATGTTCGTCGAAACCCACCGTATATAATATACTAAAATTCCATAAAGGTGGCAATAAACATGAGAATATCATATTACAATATTTTAATGATAATACCATTTGAATGTATCATCTTCATAAAACTATACACAATATGATTATATTATTATTATAGTATATTATATGTAACATATCAGTCTAGATTAGCCGTGTGAGGAAAAGCACAAAAAACATTTCGACAATAACTCAACATTTTTTAAACATATTATGTATTCAAGATTTTGACCATAAGTGACATTATAAGAGATAATTGACATGTACATTGTATACTATATATACATATCTACTGCATATAGAATTATAGATCATTGATTTGCTTGTCTATGCATATGCAATAATTTGAATAGGTTTAGTGTTCAATTCGGATTAAAATTTATAAATAAGTTTTTTTTTTTTTAATAAAAATATAATGAATAAAAAATACATGTTTGATTCGTACTGCAAAAGGTATTCGTCACGAACTCAAGTCGTACACGACACGCAGTGTTTTATACAAAGTATGATAAGATTTGGGTGTTTTTTTATTATTAATTTTTTCTGTTCAAAATCATATTATTGCGAAAAACTTATCGTTGATTTTGGCTTCATGCGGCGTACTCGCGTACTATTGCATGTGGCTCGATACATTAATATACACGTAAAACTGCGTATAATTATTCATAATACAGTTAATCTCACCGATCGATTTATAAAAGAAATCGTAGTGACGCAAAGTTTGTAAAAAAAATATAAAAAAATTTAAAAAAAAAACACCCAAGTATACAATGAAAAATCGTTTACTGTGTAGCGGTTCACGCAGAGGGGTAGGTAAATCAGAAATACAATAACAAGAAGTGGAAAAAAAAATGGCCGTATTCGCGTGTATAATATATAATAGGTTTATAGTCGTGATCGAAATAACACGCGATACAAAACTATTGAGCAAAAACATTTTGAACTGCCGTCCGATCGTCTAGCGCGGAGGGAGCGATGGGGATCACCCGGATCGTGTTTTCGGCGGAACACCCACGCACACCGCTGCTGCACAACGACGTTCCTCATCAACTAGCCGCAGTGGTTGAATTTATGGGGGGGGGGAACGCAGGTGCCACTCTTCATTTTTCCTCATATTAGAGCGTACATGCCCCTTTACGTTATTCTGGTTGCTTTTGGATTCACGTGCGGTCGTTCAACTATATACGTCTTAGATTAGGTCCTCCTCAATTGTTATTACTTTTGGTTTTACTCCCCCGATTCAACCACTGTTTTGGCCGTATATACGGGACATCCCGTCGAACGCGCAGCAACGAGTGGGCACTACGGGTGGGCCGCATTGTACACGCGATATCACGGCAATCGCTGCAGCTGTTACGTGCGCCAACCGCGCCCGCCCACGACCGCGTATCTCCGTTTCCGGTTCCGTCCCAGTTTCGGCACATCCTTGAAGAACTCTTCGTCACCGCCGTCCCACTCTTCGTACTCTTCCCCGTACAGATCGACCGAGTCCGCGACGTCGTCGTCCACCGGTGGCTGTTCCTGCGGTTGTGCACCGGGCTTGGCCGTGAACGGTCGCGCGGCACCATTGCGGTCCGCGGTTACCGATCCCTTGGTCGTCGTGGTCGGTGCCGTGGTCGTAGTCGTGGTCGCGGTCGATGCCGTGGTCGTGGCCGTCGCGGTGGACGACGGCGCGTACGACACCGTTGTGACGGCCACCTGTACGGGCCGCTGCTGCTGCTGATGTTGGTGGTCGATGGCACTGTTTTTCGACGACGACGAGCTGACCTGCACGGACACGGACACCGAGGCCTCGGGCGCTTCGCGCGCAAAGTTCCGTCGTGACTCTTCGTCTTCCACATCCACGTCCACGTCATCACTGACGGCCGCGATCCCGCCTGCACTGTCGTCGTCGTAAATACCGTCGTATTGCGCGCCACCGTCCAAGTTGTACTGCTCTTGCTGCTGCTGCTGCTCTTGCTGTTGCTGCTGGTAGGACGTTGGTGGTGGCGGTGACTCTTGCGTGGGTGGCCCGTTCTGCAACCGGAAACCGTGCCGGAAGTTCTGATTGCCGAACCGCTCGGACGACAGCAGCACTGGGTGTTGCTGGTGCCGGTACGACGGCGGTGGCGGTTGCGGCGCCTTGGACGGGAAGTGCCGAGGTGGTTGGAAGTTGGCCACGGTAAAGGGTTTCGGCAACGGTTGTTGTTGCTGCTGCTGCTGCTGCGGCGACTGGTACCGGTGCGCCTGCTGTTGTCCCTTGGGCCCCGGTCCCTGTTCCCGTTCTCGTTCCCGTTCCCGTTCTTTCAGACTGTCCTGGAACGCGTTGTGTAACGCTATCAGTGCCGCTATCGTCTCCGGCGAATTGGTCGGGTACGAGACGGCCGGCGTCGGTCCCGTCGTGCTGGTCGTCGCTATCGCGGGCAACGGTTTCTTCGCACTGGCCGCCGTCGTGCTGGTCGTCCTCGCTGTAGTGCTGGTGGTCGGCCTAGCCGTAGTGCTCGTGGTCGTCGTCGACGTAGTGGCCGCCGTGGACGCCAACACCACCGGTCCCGCGATCGTCGTCACGTCCTCGTCGAAATAGTCCGGCGTGCCGGAACAGTCCTCTTCGTCCGCGTTACACTGCACCGGTTCTTGTTCCAGTGGTTCTTCCGGCGCGATCCTGCGAAAATCGTATCCTATATATTATTATTCGCTCAGGTTATATACGCGCATCATCATCATTTTATAATACACGCAGAGTCGTTACCGGTATTATTATATATATTGTTACCGGTATAAAGAAATTATTGTTAAAACGGATGTTCTTTTATGAAAACAAAAAAAAAAAAAAAAGATTATATACTTACAAGTGAGGGAGCTGGGCAGTAATTTTTTTTTTAGAACATTTAATTTCTCATATCTATGGAGCTATGAAAATCATGACGTTAAATACTATAACTAACGCGTTGAAAACAAAACCGTTTAAGATGTTCAGTGATTACTTTGATTCATGCTTTGACAGTTTGACGGAGTATTTATAGCTTTAACCCATGTTAAAATTTGTTCGATTTTATTTAAGTAATTATAATAAACACTTTTTTGAATCCCATACATATTATATTGTATTCCGTTGAATTATTATTCTTCTGTCTAGTTATAATTATATTTTATTCAAGAAGTATCATAGGTACATGTACTTGATACATTTATTCATGAGCTAAATATTAAAATGTAACTATAATTTTTACTAAAATGCCAAAAGAAAACTTAGTTTTATACTCTTGTTTAATGTAGGGTTTTATAGTTTAATAGTTGATTTAAACATCCCGATCGGTTTTGAACAATCAAATCTAATCGACCAGCGGTGCCTCTTAAATACTAAACAGAATTAAGATTTTTACCATGAACATTAGAAATAATTTTACATACATTTATTGGATAGTAACTAGTAAGAAGTATACTAAGTTATTTATAATTAATATTAATGGTATATTTCTAATCATAAAAAGTACCTAGTTTTAATCAAAATAAACAATTATTTTGAGATTAAGTAAATTTAGGTTCTGAGCTACTTGCATGAATTCACAAAAAACTTCGTATAGTACTATAATATAAATTAAATTGTACGTTATCTAATGAAGAGCTCACGATGGCCGCAACACAAAATTTACCTTATCTATTAGGACGTTAGGCCAGTATATTTACATATTATTATTTTAAACAATTTAATTTGTTTTGCTTATTAAAAATATAATAATAATTATATTTTACTATAGTTTTCAAAAAATTGTTTAAATTAAAATAAAACATTCCTTTCTATAATTATCAATAAAATAATCAAGCAAATTGACTATAGAGGTTTATGCATTTCCATTCATTTTCAATAATTATATAATACGCATATATTGTATTCATGTCTAATATACATTTCAGTGACTTTAACTTGCACTCTTAAATATCCACTGGGCATATTGTTGGCCGTTATTCGTTGGATAATGATAATGATATTGTATGTGTTTTATTGATAGAGTGGCCGACAAAATATTTAAATGATCAGGGCAAACGGGTGAAAACTTGTATGTGATAATTTTATATATAAAAAAAAAAAAAATGTAATGTGACCTCAAAAGTTTTGTAATTACGTCCACAGATTGCTATTATAATAGGTATAACGTATAAATATATAATTTATACTATGCATAATATATACATATGCATATAAACCAGTTATATAGATTTTAAAATTTACTCAAAATAATAATGCCCCTCCAAGTGTTTGCTATACTACGCAACTATCATAACATTATACTATTCAGTTACTCCGCAGTGATTACAAACACAGTTTTATAGATTGGTTTAACCGTAAATAATATTTACCCATAGCCTGCTCCGTTATTGCCGTACAGCTCCAAGTTTAGGTCGAAAAAACTTTCGCTCTTACTGCAATCCACTTCGTCCAATCGTTCGCATACCCTAGTCTCCTGATCGAATACTGTTCCGTTTAAACACAGGAACTTGATATCAGTTATTTCCGCTAAAATCAACATAAAGCATATTATTGTGTGTTATATCGGTACGAATTAAGGCTTGAAAATTACATTTCAAACCAAAATAAATTTACTAAATTCAAAAAACTAAATCTATTATTATAGCCTAATCATCGTAACTTTTTCAATCAACATTTTAAATACAATTAATTATTTTAATTATTTATCAGTTATAATAATTTACTAATGATATAATTATCGAGTTCTGATCTTAAATGAATAAACATTTTTATTTTATTTATTTTATTTTTGATCTAATTTTTATAAAATCTCGAATACATATCCGTTTAATTACATTTTTTCAGCGTGTATCAATGTACATGATATACTATTTTTATATCTTATTTAAGGAATTAAATAACATAGTCGAATATATATTGCTATTGAGTGGTCATTTTATATAATTCTGATTTTTTAATTACTACTTTAATATAAATTAGGAAATAATTTTTTGGGAAACACATAGATTCAAAACGGTTATACTTAGCCTTCGATTTTATCATCAAGAATTTAATAATTATTTATTTATTTATAGTATGTAACTGGTAAACACTTGTAAGCAGCTGTAATGCTCATATGTAATATAAACTCATAAATAACTTATGATAAGATCATAAATTATAATAATATCAGTACTACATATTTATTTAAACGTAAAATAAGCAAAGAGTAAAACGGTGTCTCTGTTTCTTCTATAGTTCAAAGATCTTTGAATATTATTTGTAAATATCTTTCAAACATTAGCACAGGTTCAGCTATGTTTAATTTGATTTTTTAAAATTGATTTATCATGCGTAAGTTTCATATATTATATACGTGTCATGTTGTTTACAGTAATTTAGAATAGTTGTTGAGTGAATCGATCGCGTCGGCTATTATATTGTAACTACAGTTGGTAATATTAACATAACGCAATAAGCACCGGCCATCGCACAGGTTCCGTAAGTACACTATTATGGATGATATGTTTTTCGTTGTTATACTTACAACGGCTGATGGCGTACGTAAATCGAATAGATACTCGATAGGGATGATTTTCAAAACAAATGCATGGAGTTTTTATTCATTGAAGAGAAAAATATAATCGGTCAATTTTCGTTCATTAAATTTCTCCGATTTTGATAAAGGTTCTTCGCTTCAGGCTTACAGTGCATAATTAAGGGCAAAATACCAACTATTAATGTTTGTGCACACCAAATAAAGTGTTACGACTTGAAAACACGATTTTGTCACCTAATACCATTTCGATTGTTATTATAATGCAATTATATCGTAGGTAATACAATGGTATAGTCGTTTATTATAAACATTTGCGTCGTGTTACTATTAGGTACCTATTACAATACATTTTATGCGATCAACTTATTTAGTATTGGAAATGTGTTATTCTTATCGTCTATATCGATCATATTATTATTATTATTATTATTATTATTATGCAGTCATTTAATACGTTCTGGCTGGAAGTAATAAGAAACCAGCACGAAGATCATTCGACAATAATACGATACCGCCTAACAGCGTGTATAGATAATAGTGTATTGTGTAATCCATTAACTGGTGACTGACTAATAAAACAATGAAAACAGTTTAGGACGAACATAGGAGTAGGCGGGTCTGAGTAGGGATGGTTGAGTTAAAATAAAAGTTACGGGTTTTAAGAAATGTGATAACATTAGATCGTAAAATGTATTCCTCTAAACATATACAATAATATACACGTTCAACAGTGAAACGAGCAATACAAAAGTAAAAGGATTGCAAAATGAAAACCCTAACGGTCCATAAAATGTTAAAACACAATGCAAACCTGAAGCCGCACTTCAGATCGTTACTTCTAAATCACAATTAAATGACTTAAGCCCTAAGACATCGTTGTTTTTTTCTCTGTATAATCCAATAGTAGTAGTATATAATCCACCGATCGTAAAACTATTTCACTCATATTGTGTCTAACTTACACTCTATATGAAATGGCTATATATATTATTCATTTATATTAATGTGATACACTGATACTACTCAAATACTATTCTGTATGTATATTATAGTTGCATAATAAAACTCTCTGTGAATCAATATATTCTACATATTCTACTTTACTCTACCAATTGTTGGTACAATAAGTTATTAGTTATACTTATAAGTTATAATTCTTATAGGTAATATATGAAATTAAGAGTGGATATTTAAGTTAAACTCCAACTTCTAGTTTGTACTAATATTCAAATACTATTCATGCGTATAACAAAATATGCTTTCCAAGTTTAAAATGTTTAATTATTTGGATTGGAAATAAAAAATATTGTAATTTCAACAACCGAAGATATGACGATTAAAAATATTATTTTTCCATAGTATTATGATCGATTATAATTGGCTTGACGGTTAATTTATGTGTAACAAGTATACTATATATTAGTATAGGTATACTTACGCGTTTATAGTAGATAAAAAAAAGGATATTCATTGATTATAACTGATTTAATGGTTAAAATATATTTCAAAACCTATGTTCACAGATAATTATATGATATAATATAATTTAAATCTTTATCGTGAAAAATAAATTTTAATCCTTATAAAATTAAAGAATTACATATCATCTAAGTAAAAAAACTCTTAAATAGTTTGGATTTTAAATTATACCTACTTAAAAATACATAAACATTATAACCTCTCCATTTAAATGATTTATGTATAATAATAATTGTTGATCGTGACAAATTATTATTTTATTTCTTATATATTGTTGATATTTTCAAATAAAAAATTAAGCATCCATTTATTATATTTTTCAAATATATAATGCATACGTATTTATTATATATATAATAAAACCATGTAATAAAAAGTATATACGCGATCAGACGACAACGCCCTAAATTATAATTCATAATACAAGGGCGTTGTCATTCTATAGTAGAATTTATATGTATTCCATAATATGCTTAATGATATTGTCACTCTCCAATATTAATTATTAAAATATTTAAATTCTGTTTTTACTACCTAACAAATATTTGTACTTCCATGACATTTATTTTAATATCAATTTGGTTTTACATTCTCAAAAGTGTTGTTGAATCCTAAATACCCAATTATTAGTGTATTTCATCCTATAGTCACTATGGTAAATCCACATTTATAATGTATTTTAAATTTATCATTGTAAAATAGTAAGTTGGTACAGGTAATTATTTTTTAATTAGTTTATATACACACACAGTCAATTTAAGTTGAGGTTTGAGATTACCAAACATTATTATTTATGATTCAGATATTTGAGTTATATCAATTAAATTAAAATTATTGACCTATACAGCTATACACAGAAAATTAAAAAACAAAGAATAAATAAATTATATATTATCGAACGGTTATGTAGTAGTTATTATTAAAACCGAAGTAAAATTATAGGTAATGTTTTTATACATCACTTTAACAGAATTCTCTTTAGAATAATAAAAATATAAACATTTATGTTCACTTAGTTAAATTTAAAAGAAAAAATTTCAATCATTGTAATTTTGGGATAGAAAATATATTTTATTTCTTTATTAGCTATTACGTTAGTGCAATAAATTTCATGTACCCACTTAATAATATACGACTATATATGAGACATGACACTTAATTATTACTAACGTTAGCATGATTGTAAAGAGTATCTATACAATATATTTGAATATATTTGGTCATATAGGAAAATGTATTGCTAAATAATCGTCTAGTAGACCGCATGATTATAGATGAGTAATGATGATCAACGTGCTTTATACTTCAGTATGTATATGTAATACAATACAAGTAAGTAATCACGTAGTCGTCTAACAATTGCATTTTGCTAT
The DNA here is from genome assembly GCA_025469195.1 of Chaitophorus viminalis. Taxonomy (NCBI): domain Eukaryota; kingdom Metazoa; phylum Arthropoda; class Insecta; order Hemiptera; family Aphididae; genus Chaitophorus; species Chaitophorus viminalis. The sequence goes on from JAIPRK010000616.1 coordinate 13,983, forward strand.
GAAATAATATTTAGTTAATAATAGTATATTCTTTGCTAATTTGCTTTTAACAAGCTCTTAGAGAAATAGAGAAAATAATAGATTTTATTCCAAGTAGGCTTAAACGACGAAGGAAATTATACGTTGTAAGAACAAGAAAAAACCTAAAGAAAAACCGTTTCCGTTTTACGTAAATAATGTTTTTACTAAAAGTCTTAGTGCGATGCACGTTTACGTACACGCATAGACACATAATATGGTTTATTTGCAGTACACATAAACATACGTTTTCCGTCGTATTATCTACATTGCACAATTTAAATTATCTTTCGGCCGATTTGAATAGTATTCTAAACAGTTTTTAACGTATATACACCGCCGAAGTGCTATGATATAACAATAATTATTATTATAAACACAGCGTCGTCGTCGGTCCGGAATTTGCCGTGAGTAGGTATAATTGCGTTATAATATTATTATGTGCACGGGACCCGACGCCGGTATGTAGCGCAGTGTATTATAGCTTAGGTACACATATTATACATTTTATATACATGCACCGGGCAAATATATAGTGAAGTTATGCAACGGTCCAACGATCGCCGTTATAACCTTGTTAAGAATGTCTGTAATTGATACCGGGACCGGTGGTTCGCAAAAACTAGTCCACTGGCGCGTGTGCAAGTCTATAAAGTATAGTACACACAAATACGTTTTTATTATTTTATTATCATTCCCCCATCCATTTCGCTCCCACAAATTCATGTTTAGCCTACTTTGTGATTAATTATTATCGAATTGCAACTTTAGGTCGCCGAGAGCTAGTGCAGTAGCACACAAAATACCGTATAAGGTTCGTGCTTGCGGACCGCACGCTTATAAGATATATACAATATTAATAATATATAATGACGAGAGAAAAGACACGAAGAGCTCCTCGATGGCTGCTCTGTAAATATACGACTTAAATGTGCGGTCTACTTTTGCTCAAATTTGTTTTTCTTTCGTTATAAAAACTGGTTCAAAAATAAACTGCAACATTCCTACATCGACATTTTCCAACGGTTAATTATTATTATAAACCGGCCGCAACAGCCTACGCCAACAACGTTTTTGTTTTAAAAACATTAAACGCAACACTTCCTCGTTCGCACACAACTGTACCCATACCGGGATATACACTATACGAATAATATAATTTCAACTTCTATTTTTATCTTTTTTATTTTAATTATTAATGATTAATGGTCAATAACGTTGGGTTTGCTGCTTCCTAAGTTCCTAACCTGTTAATAAATTGTTGCAACACTGGTCCTGCGATAAAGATACTTCTCACATTTCGCTTTATGAAATAATTATTCATCATACGTTTTATATAGTGTCTGTATTCTGCGCGTAGACACCGAAAACTCCCATCGAGTAAAATACCTGTACTGTACTGCAGTATTATTCCTACACATTAAAATACATTTTTTAATTTATATCATTATGCATTGATTACATCATGAAACATTAAATTTAACGTCGGCATCGATTAATATGATAAGTATATTACATATAACAATTTGTACGGGTGCATATGATTTTAGATTTATCAGTATGGGTATATTTTAAATCGAATAATTGTATATAACGGACTGGAATCGTTTTATGTATAACAAGTTATTTACTTTTTGCACCGTATTATAGTTCATGAACTGAAACGTACTGATATTATTATAACAACAATGAAGTATAAATTCGTTTGGAATAAACTTTTCTTTTCAAGATCAGGTTTAAAAACTGTTCATTTTTTATTCAAATTCTTAACTCTCACTTTTTCCAAATTAATTATGTCACGGCATACTGTATACATTTTTTCCTGCAGACATAACGAATAAACACCTAATACTTTGGAAAACAAACATATATATTGGTCTGGCCTATATTCGCTGTATCGAAAGCATTTCACATTGCCTTAACCTTTATTGTCGTTACGTAACGATCGACAGTACATACCCCGTTGCACATGTGCATGTTAAACACGAACTAATGAAGTGATCAGTACAACGTTTAATAATTTTCGTGGTAGCTATTTACCATCTATAATACGCACGGGACATCAACACAACATATTATTTAAAACATTATTATTGGAATGGCAATCAAAAGCAAAACACGATGCAACTGTGCAAGCAGCTATAACTATATAACGTTAAGATTTCCTGGAAGCGTAGTATATGTACTTGTACCTATTATGATATATATTATATTATGGTGTATATTATGATGTAATGAAATGCGTGTATCGGCGTGTTTTATATAATTTCGAATCTCGATCGATTTAAAACAATACTCACATCCGTGTGCCTGCAGTGTACTATATAATATTATAGAATACGATCTCACTAAGTGGGAATTGAACGAAACGGTAAATTATGTATTTTCTTATTTTAAAAAATCGAATACATACGCGCTTTTATTGCGTTTGGAAAAACTGCAACATATACTTAGCATTTTAAGTACGTGACCCTTTCGACCGTGTGCTGTACACGTGGATAGCGGCGTTGAAACGTGTAGACCAGTACTTTTCACGGATAAAATTGCATAATGTATAGTTACAGAACTGTTTTGTCCTACCATTGTGTGTATGTATGTGTGTGTGTGTGTGTGTGTGAGTGAAAGAAGTGCGGAATGTAAGCATGAAAACGAAACGCACGCTATAAAAAAGAAGATCCTATCCATTAGGAGTCGACAGGTGCGTAAACCCATTGACAGCCATCGAGCTTTAGGACGCACCGTGTCCATAATCGTTTTCGTTTTCGTATAAATATATATATATATATATATATATATATAATATAAATGTGTGTAATGCATACATACGCGTTTATAATGTATAGGCATACACAATATAAATAAATAGATCCCATCAGATTACGTGTCGTTTATAAACTACAGGTAGGTATAAGTATGGCGAATAAAAATAGTACGCACATATAATATAAATACATATATATCGCTACGAGTTGTAACGCGAACTAAATCCGTGTTTTTTTTTTATTTTTATTTTTTTTTTATGTAAATCACGATAACTGGATTGCTCTGGTTATACAACAGACTCGAGTATCGGAAGAAAGTTGTCTTTAAAGCGAAAAATCGAATTGGGTTGGGTTTTATTTTTATGTACTCTTACCTTTTTGGCCAATGGTACAAACATGAAACATCTGACAGCCGGTCTCCACGTCCGCATAATAACCTCCGATAACTTTGCCGTCGCATGAGAAATTCGTGTCCGGTAGATTGTCAAAGTCCAAATACTATTTAACATAAGCGTATAACAATAACTTTAATTAACGATCATCAAACAGGTATATATATTTTAATTTTTGAAACCAAACACAAATTAAGACTGCTGATTTTTTTTTTACACCTATCGTTTTTACTATCGATTATTTGTAAAAAAAAAAAAATGGTTTATGTAACTTATTTATTGAATAATTTTTACGCCTGCGGAGGAGCGAGAGTATAACTGCTTATTATATTATTAAATAGGTATTATTTTTTATTATGTATGTGTTATTATTTAAGTAATGAATTGTTTTGGTAAAAAATTATAATTATTGAACTATTTTTACGATAATATTACAATTTACAAGAATAATTTACATTAAATCCAATACAAAGATGTTTTATCAATATACACACCGTGCTACCAAATAAATTTATAGTTTATATTATGATAACTATAATATTTTGAAATATAATATAATTTAAAAACTGTTGAGTACAACCACTAAGTAATTGAAAATATTAAACTATTAGAAATCAATGATTACAAGAAAAATGGATATGTCTTTATGTATATTTCATTAAGAATTATCTAAGATATTTATTCAGTACATAATATTATACTATATATATATATATATATATGTATGTATGTATACAACAGCTATATCAATAAATAATAAATCATCGAGAATAAGGATCATGATTTATGCATTAATGTTTTTTAAGGTTTTATAATACTTAAACAAGCTGTGTAATGAAGATATGATGTACTAGGTAAATATGTCAAAACATTTATTTTCAATTTTAAAACTTTTAATAATAATTGTAATTATTAAGAAAAGAAGTAGATATTTAAATATAACATAAATTAATAATGCGTTTTATTAACTTCAAACTGTTTTTTTTTAGTAGTTTTTAATAATGATAAAAAATATGAATAAATGTACATGATATTAAAAACATGAAAACTAATAGTTGTATAGATGCAAATTGTAATTGAATTTATTTTGAAAAATTCTGTGTCTATCTATTTATTTAGTATTCAAAACTTAAAAATTAGTTAATAAACAATGTACGAATGAACAAAATAAGAATTGAAGCAATTATATAAAAATAAATATTTTAAATAGTATTATAAGTTTTTATACAATACAGGTAAGTACCTTATACATGTGTATCTTAATTTAGTAAAGTATTACAAATAAATATTAATTAAATAATCATAGGAAACTGTTTATAAATAAAAAATCAATGGTCATAATAATGGAGAGCTTTATTCATCGATTAGGTCAATATTTTATGTAAAAGAATAGTTAATTTTTTATTAATGCTATATTTTCGTATTTTTTGTCTTTAGTGGTATTTTATAGTATGATACAATGCCAGTAGTGGTTATAATTATTAATATAAAATGTTCTATTAATTAAAAACAATTAGTTTTCAATGTTTAACATCAATCGTCTATTCGAACGTCTCAAATAGTAAAATAATAATACATTTTTTTTTCTTGATTAAATTTAATTATTTGCAATTAAAATATTTTAAGCAAAACTGCTTTTTTGAACATTAAACTCTTTAGAATCATATATATATATATATTTACGTATTACATAATAATATTAATTGTTTTTCATCGATTTCTCTGTGTATATATTATATTTTATGGTATGTATTTCGTACAAATATATTATAAGCATAATTATTTCAAATTAGGAATAACACACTTAACTTTAAAATAAGTTATGAAACTAAATACTAAATATACTATACGTATTTAATATTATAGATATATTTTCATAATACGACGAATAGGTACAAATAGTAAATTGAGTTTTAACGTACATAATTTCAATTACTCAGTATTCCCATTAGCATTATGCAGGTAGTGTACCATATACTCTATTTTTTTGAACATAAACACACTATAATTTAGGATACTTTCTCTGTTAAAATTTTGTTATAATTACGTGCGCAGACTTATTTTAATTATCCAAATATTATCGACGTTGAAAAACAACATGATCGTTTCTTAAAATGTTTAAATTATACTATTAATCGTTCATATCAAATTTGTAAAATCAATCCATGATCCTGCCTACCTACTTCTAATCTGTAACACAATATATTGTCTACTATTAATTTTTAGTTATTTTTATTTTTTTATGCATAATTACACGTACAATATATTATTGCACAATTATTTAGTGCGAGCATACGATCATTCATCTTTTCAACTGAGCAACGTACATTCCGATATTTTTCCTCAGTTATGTGAACATAATATTATATATCTAAACCTACTCCAATAGATATTATCGGTTTTCTAGCGTGCCCGGGTTACATAATTTGGTATAAATAATCACATGTGCTGGTGTAAAAGCCTACGGAACTAGAATTTGGGCGTTCGGCTCCATGGAACTATAATTATTATGTGTGTAGCTGATATTATAATATATGTACATACTACATACTATATTACCATAACTGATTGTTACACGCCGATTGATTCGAAAAGTAATCTTTAACATACGGTACGTAACATAAATCATAATAATATTATTCTTTATATACTTACTCCAGGTTGCACGGCGAAAGTGTAAATATTGGCGGCATTCCACCAGCAATTACAGCTCCACAGCACAGCTGAAAAAAAATACACAATTATTATAGACGTTATTAAATTAATGAAAAACGTGATCATCAAATATGTAATATTAGTTGGATAAGATAGGCCACGTATATATGCACATATTTATAGAGAATGAATATCCATCAACTATTTGTATTTTTTCGGCCAATGTACTTTACGAAACAAGCAATAGGTAGTATATTATATAATTATAGTACGTAATTAACAATTTTTTTTTAGTTTTTGAAAAAAAAACCATTAATTAGGTAAGTAACTAAATAAATAAAAACTTTAATACATCACATATATGTAAGCGTTGTAGTCTTGATGTCTTGAAAATTCACACTGGTAACGTAAAGAAACTCAGTGAAACTCACGTTATTATAGAAGATTCGCTATATCGTTTTGTTTTATCAAATGCGCAACTATGCATGATATTAGACTTATCATCTTCACGCTAAGTATGTCTACTTAATATTTTAATAAAGAATTCCTTAACGTGCATTTCTTGTCGAATCATTAAAAAACCAAATAAAATTCTACTTACGGTTGTACCGAAATATTGCTTTATTACATAACAACATTAATAACAGACACATATTCACACACACACACACACACACACACACACACCACACACACACACACACAATAAACACAAATGTAAATAGAAACATCATAATATTACGAGTATAATAGTCCTGCGGTGTGAAATAAATTATATTTTATATTGTCCTGTACCATTGACTTGTTGGATTAGGAATAGATACGTTTGGAATGTTTGGATGAACGGGAGAGGAGAATGTACCGCTATTATGATACTGCACGAAAAAACCGTATAACATATAGGTATACCTATATTATTATTAGTTTTACGTTATAATGTATATAGGGACAGTTGGTGGTGGACAGTACTGATGGAAAAGGACTAAAGCGTAGATTTGAAAATGACGGTTGGCTAATAACAATATTATAAAATATATTCCGTACGAAAATACGGCACAAGGAAAATAATACTAGAGAAAAAAAACAAAAAACAAAAACACCTTATTAAACCGATCTCTCGTCCGTGTACGCGACGACCTCGGCAACCGAGCATGACCCTCCATATAGTCTATATTATATACATTCGCCCAGCCCGCGGAGACCTATGATCCGCCGCGGTGGTATACCGTATACGAAAGAGTAAACAATGCACACGCACAATCGTCTCCATCAAACGACCACTTATTTTCAATAGGTATCGTTTTTCATTCTTATACTACGTTATATTACTATCAACGACGACACGTGTTGCATATTGATATTGTACTATATTATAGTATTTTAATTTATTCACCATACTTGGTGAATTAATTTTACCAAATCGCGCGAGCCTCGTCATCGCGTCCGTTCGCCGCGCCGACTTTCATTGTAATAATACGAGTATAATACCTATATATATATACTATAGCTATTTCTCAATCGGGCTTTTAAATTTGTGCACGAATCTCTCGTTCACCATGCGGAAAACGACGGTTTATTGTTGTTTTTTTTTTTCGTCTGTAATATTTATGTGTTACACTAAAACTATCCGTCACATTGTACCCGTGTCTGTGCAGCGCACACGCGATTGTATATTATATCATATATTTACAGTGCTGAATCCCGAATGCATTCTCGATGATCCGAAAGAAAATAAATCCCCTTTAGATATCGTCGTAAACACAATGTAATGTAATTTATTGTTTGAAAACTCGAAATATTTTTCGCCATGATCATTACAAAAATTTATTTGGATATCAAATATTTTTCAATGATGCATACCATCATTGACCGGCACAGCATCTGCAACGATGACTTTGTAATAATAAGAAGGGAATTATAGTAAGTTATGGTACTAGTTTCAAAAGGGTTTATAAATTCTGGATAATTTTCTGTTAAAAACACTTTTAACTCTTCATGATACTAAAATTAATGCCTGCCAAATTCAAAACTACAATAATATTCAAAATATTTTGTTAGTAATGTTCTCATTATATTTTGAATTATATAAAATCTTCAAAAACAACTATAGTCTATATACTATACTGTATACAACATATTTTATACGATTTATTTAAATCTGGTTAATAACTTAATATACACCTGTTTGATACATACAATTAGTTATAATCATATTCAAAAGGATCCTTGAAAATAACAATTGATTAAAATATTTATTACTTCCGAGATAATGATCAGATTGTGCGTGTTTTCCAGAACGCAAATAAATAAACTTTTTAGATTTATCAGGAATCAAAAACCCTCTTTGTCTTATAATTTATTGATGGTAACTCGTTTTTATGAACCAAATTAGGCACTAAAGTCGTAAACAATAACAGGGTTGAGTATTTATAACGTAATCATTAACCATGATAAAAATATTTTTCTCAAAACACGTTTATAGAAAAAAAAAATAAAAATACATGTACCTACTTAAATAGATTATGCAAAATTGTCTACTTGTTAGTTCACTTCTATGCGATTTTTTGACTTAACCACACAATAAAATAAATTACGACATTTTCTCGCAAAACCACAAGTATATAATATTTGATTTTATATATCCTTGATGAACATTATCATAATATTAGATATTATTATGTAATGAACCGTCAAAATAAGTCTCAATCTCAAATAACACTATGACCTAAATTGTCATTTGTCTTTACTATGCGCATGTGAATTAAGTTTTTTACAAGTACTGTTATGACTGAACTTTCCTTTGGGTTCTCAACGTATGTAAATACATACATCGTATGGATTTAGAGTCTCGTTTAAAATGTGCTTATACATGGTTATATTTTGTATTTTTTTTTTAACATATTGTAATGTTATATAAGCATATGAGTTTTGATCTTGGTGATATACGTATATAGTTTTTTAAACCAGGTTTCTTAAACAATAAAATACATTATTATTACTTTTTTTCATTCCACTGTTTTCTAATACATTTTTCGATTTTATTTTATTGTTAGTATTTCGAACCTAATTATTGCGTTTCGGAATCTTTAATAGTATTCATCATCTATATGATTATATAACACTTGTATACATTATACTCGTATGACATAGAAATAAATTGAAAAACGTCTGTATCATGTGATATCGTTCAATACAATATTATAAGGCTTTAAATGAAATTTCGCCTTGCTTTATCTGTTCTTTATTAATTTGTTACTTATTTGTTCGTTTATAAGTTTTATTACGTGTTGTGTTTTCCCTTTACTATCCTCTCATTCTTCTCATACAATAATAGATAATAGTTTTAAGTTTTAATGTTTCAGTGTACTCTGTCCCGTAGTATACAGGTACGTTTAGCCGTTTCCATAAAAATGGGAGAGAAGTTAAAATTGATTTTTTTTTTGCCGCCGTGAAGTTACGTAGTACCTACATAATAATATACCTACACATTATGTTTTTTAAATTCAAAATTATTTTTAAAACAGTCTATTTCTTATTTATTATTTTATTTTTTCTACGAATTGAATTAAAAATTAATCGTATTGTAAACGTTACATTCGAGCGTTATGTATACACAGCGTTATGTTGAAAACACTATAAACGCGCGTGTGTTGAGTATTACTCAAGAAACGAAATTTGGAGAAAACGCACACGATTCGCAAGGCGCGGCAAACGAATATACGACCACTGAGACTACGCACACATATATACATGACACGACTACGATGTGCGAGTGGGTGAGGTGCTCAAGTGAAGACATCTGAATAATATGATCTAAATCCTATAGCGTTTATATATGGTGGTCTCGAACAGGAAAAGCACACTTTGGATCGATTCGACGACGCGACGTCGATAACACAATAATATTATGTAGGTAGCCCGCAGGTGGGCCCGTCCATCAATACTGTGTGTTCGATCATATCTCGGTTTAAAACAAACGTTCTGATACTGACAAACATGGTGAATATAATGCATTATGAGCATATTATGTTATTGCATATATACGTTCAAAAATAGTTTGCAAGAGCCACGGAGGATGACGTGGATACGTTTCGATTTAAATAATTATGTAGCAGTAAAGGTGTGCTTATGTCTGCATATTACATTCATTTAAAGCAGTATACGCACCAATGTTACCGCGGGTGATTCATATAATACTTATATATAGGTACGTTGATTTTCGAGCGCAATCAATGGAAAATGAATATTGCGTAATAAAACTAACCTCCAGTCTTAAATAGCTGAATAATTTGCTTATTTCGAGAAGAAAATAAAAAGTCAATAAAGAGTTGCCCTAAGGAGAACGTACGAGAAGCCACTTTTTTTCCTTTTATTAAATTGCTAAATATCAAATTTACATAGAATTATCAATGATGTCAATGCTATATTTTATTCAAATAACGAGACATGAATTAGGTGTCCCCAATTATTTCTACATGCCTATAGGTAATAACAATACACTATAATATTATGTATTGATAACATTTGTTTAGCGATCTTACTGGTATTTTCTTATAACTGTTATAGAAAAAATTTGTCAGTTAAAGGTTATATTAGTTAGTCCAGTTGAATTCCATTGATTTTTCACGGTAAAATCAATGTCGTATATAATTTTGTATACAATACCATATTTACGTCATGGGAAGTAGGCATATAAGGGCTATACACTCCTCCTGGCCTTATATGAACACTGTCTCCGTCAACACGGGCACCCGAAAAAGGTTTTCTGCGATGAAAAGAACGAAGACTTGCGGAATAAACAATTATTAATTAATTTGTAATATTAGACTCAACTACTCAAGTAATAAGCGTTATGCAAGTGTTATTTAGAATTTTTTTTAAATAAAACCGAGGCCACTGAGTGGCCAGTGGCTTTCAGAGCAAATCCTAAAAGTCGACCAACTGGCTATTCTTTCTAGAATTCTAGGACTCTAGGTATATAATTGCCTAAAGCCCACGGTAGACAATTATCACTCTTGTTCTGATGGTAGTCACGTACGTATACATAGATGCGTCTACGTCATTGCGGTCCAAGAACGATTTTCACACGTCTTACAAACCGAACACCTTTTCGCAGCGGATCATTATAATTTATAATATAGATCTTCCCGGTTATCAGTTGTCATTTTTAAAATTATTTTTTTTACTTATAATCTTTATAAATTTTCAATTATCAATCGTGGAAAATATATCGGCGTAAGCGAAATATATGCATAGCAAATTGCCGAATCCAATGCTATCAACAAGTTGTTATGAACCCCTGATTCATTTGAATGCTGACCACGCATATAGGGACAGCGTCTTACGACCGACTCGAGTAATGCGCAGTCAGTCGTGTTTTCGATCTTAGCTACAACAGTGTGTCATTTATTAATAATAACAAATATATAAAAGTAGTAATAATTAGTTTAGTATAATTAATTGTACCGACTCAATAAACGAAGTAATTACATTAAACGTTGGATATTAATTCTTTCTCGGACCTCACACTACCAAATAACCGTTTCGGCGGAATAACTTAAGTGAACTACGGGATCAACCCAGAGCATCACAACAAAGTGTTCAAAAACAATTCTCGTATTAAACGAATACACGCGTGGTTTACACAATACTGTTTGGTTTACAAAATATATATAATAGATATAATCACACTTCCGTACGTACACAATAATTTGTACAATGTACGGTTCATCGTGTACTGCACGAGCGACGGCGTGATACCGGGGCGGTTCAAATAATATATTATTATGAATTACGCAATAAACGCAAGTCCCATAACGGTCTATAATATTATTGTACCTTTAATATGCGTATAGGACTCCGAGTCTCCCGAATGGCACGCGCGCACGTGCGTCGAGATACCATTACTTATTATTATTGTAATTTTATAATAATAAAATTATTATTATTATTATTATTACCGAGTGCAGTGGTTGCATCTGCGGTTTTATCGCCGTCGTCGCCAAAACGGAAAAAAAAAAAAACGCCACCACATATACATATACCTAGACACCGTATATAATAATATTATCGTACACGATTTCGAAAAAAAAAAATAATAACAACCTAACCGTGTTGCGTCGTCGTGGGTCGCTGTCCCCCTATTTTTATCCCCGTGTACCCCCTTACCAGCCTTACCACGGTTACCGGATGGCCGACTTCGTGTGCCGCCCATGCGTCGTCATCTTCGTCCCCCGTCGCGCATACACGCACGCCGGTGTCCCGCGCAACCATTGTTCACGCCCGTCGTCGCCTTCACCACGCGCAACCACTCGATGTCGTCGGACGCACGCATCACCATGTCATGCGGGCGCGCGCCGCCGACACGATTCGTCATAATAATTATCGTCGTCGTGTGTCGCTCGGCTCTCTCGCGTGACCACGATCGGCCGCGCGCGCGATTGTGGGCAATTTGTTCGGTCCGGCAATGGCAATAATTTGTTCGGGCCGCCCAGACGGACGCGTGTGTGCATAGGTACGCGAATGTGCACGAGCGCGCGCTTCATGTACATTATTATTATTATTATTATTATTATTATTACCAAATTATGCGACTGGCTGCGGTTGGCTTCAGCGAAGGTGCATAATATACAGGGTCCATTCAGAACCAACGCATGTTTTTCAAATTAATAATACTTAAAATTGGCAAGTGCAATCGGTGTGGATATTGATATAAAATGCACTTTTAATTGCCAACATATTATGGTTTGGAGTGTTTCTGAAGTTCATCGCTAAAAATTCCCTGTACGTCTTATGTCACGCTTTGGGAACATTCCGTGGCCCCCTCGCTTCCCTGACCTGACAACATCTTGTGAATTTTTATGTGGAGTCACCGGTCCCCTATAAATCAAAAGTCTATCAACACAACTCACAAACTCTTGGTGAAGGGCGAGATCACGCACGAGTGGCGAGAGAAGTTCCGGTACAGATGCTGACCGACGCGATCATGGTTTGACGCGATGGTCTCGTTTCGCAAACGTCGGGATTCTTGAAATGCGATCCAAAAACGCCATATGATTGACATTATTTTTAGAATTCAAATGTTGTTATGGACAAAAAAAAAATTGCAGATGTTTTTTCATTTTTTGGTATAATATATTTTTTTTTTTTACTGAAATTACTTTTGGTGTAGCATCATTTTGAAAAACATGCGTTTGTTTTGACGGATTCTGTATATATAATATATAATGAATAGGGTAGACGGAAAAATTAAACAAGAAGTTTGTATTGACCCGGGCGAGAGCTAGACTTTCAAACTCAAATCGCTGTGCAGTGGTATCCGGAAAGGATCGATTATGTTGTGATCTGTTCCAAAACGAGTGTTTATAGACGCAATAACGGTGGATCAGGGTAAATTTAATGAAATATCTTAAAATATTGGACGGGACGTCGTCTCATGATCATTTGTTGAAATAAAATTATGACCAACTTGCAATAACTTATATACTCTTTAACTCTTATAAGTCTAAACGTCGTCTACGGAACAGCTACTTTCATTCGGGAAATCTCTGATATTATTACTGTATATTAATATATAATTATCGAGCAAAATGTTAGCCAAACATCGCAAGATTTTAGTATTTTAATTAATATAGTTGAAAATGTAAGAATCCATAAAGTATTTTTAAAATAAAGTATACACTTATAATCAAAATACCTACATATATATTGTGTTTATAAAAGAGGAAATTAATTCAAAACCTTTACAGTTAGGGAAATAAAACGGAAATGTTTATAATACACAAAATACGAGATAAAATTTCTTACAACACAAAATTAATTTTTATCCTAAACTTTGTTTTTCAATAATTGTAGATTCTACATACATACATAGATAACATTACATGAAATATGAAAATGTCACACAAAATATCTGATTCCTAATTTCTACATCTACATTAAATATTATTATTTTTGTACCATTCTAATTTCTATTAATATAACAATTATATCATATGTTTACCAACTTAACTGTCTTTTATATTCATATACGTACCTACATACTACGTACTACGATTTGCTGTTTTTACTTTTTATCAGTATTATTATACAACAGTTCTAAACTTCATTCCTCTGGCTCTCCTATTCATTCTCGCTGGCCTTTACATCTTACATGGCAACTCAATGTCGATAATGTATTAAAAAGCGCCAAATAAATGAACATTATGCCCATAAAGATGAACTTTTATAAGACATATTTGAATTACGTTCAGACTCGTAACGTGGCGTGTCTAAATATTCTCTTAGGTATATAATAGTCCTGTAACTGGAATACGTGTTAAGTGCACGTGAAAGAAAATTAATGTAAAACTAGTAGTTTAGATGACAATTCTGTTTTTATAGGAATTGATACAGAGATGCAAATTTGTCAAGCTGACAGTGAAAACGTGCGCTAAAAAACCCTGAACCATTGCAAAAAGTGCATGGCGTCGAATGCATAAATACAAAGTTGTCACTGGATTTCAACATTTCAAAATGGTAAAGTATAATACATTCACAGCGTTATAGTTCAAATGCATAGTATTAATCATGAAAACAGAAAAATAATTCATAAATAATATAGAAACTTGTGCGAGTGTATGTGTGTGTGCTAATATAATTATGAAAGGGTCATTTATCGATGCTTTAAAACTATAAGCTTTATTTGAGGTCCATTTTTATACTTTGTTTTATGTTGACGTGTGGGCAGCAATATTTGAAAAACATTAATGTTGCCACTCCATTATAATAGTAAGTACTATACGATTTCGAGACCACAGGTATAATGAAGTAGTATGTTGACATGATATGATTTTATCCTTAATACTTGCAAAAAGTATATATTTTGTGCACATTTCCTGCTGGTCGAAACTTTAAAAATCGCATATAACGGTGAGTTGAAGTTTTCTATATAAATGTCCGATGTGATCGATTGTAAAACACTTTTATCGTCACTGTTATGTGGTATCTTTATTATAATCAATAACCATTTAAAATTTTAGAAAATCATGCAGCTGAAGACCATTTATCGTACTTAATGTAAAAAAAAATTTGTATTATAACGGTAGAAAGTGGAAAATGGCCTTTGTTATCGAAATCGATACACCCATAAAAATGCATAATATACCATTGTTAAATTTAATTTATGCGGTAGTAATAAATTTATATTCTTCTATTTTATAATTCTATATCACTAATTCTGTTTGAAAGTCAAAAGTTTCAGACCGTTTGGATATGTAAGACATGTGCAGTTTTATAAAATACCCATGGAAAACAAAAACATATGCTTGACACGAATCATTCACAAAAATGTTTAAGCCCGTCGGTGCAGCAGCTGTATTTATACAACTTTTTATACTTTTGAAGATGGTTTATAAATGGTTTATTATGTGGACTTTTGAAATTTATTCACATGAAGGATGCACGTGCACTCGTATAATGATGCTCGCTGCAATAACAGTGGGTGCCGCGATTGTTGACACGCGCCAACGGAAAATATCTCATAAAATATTATTATACAGGATTATTATATATGAGGCTTCTGCCGTTCGGACCGGTTTGGTATTGTCACGTCTTAATCAACGAGCTAATAAGATTATCGCTGACGTTGCAGCCTCTTTGGTGGGCACAAAGCTCGTTGGGCGATCGACTACTGTAATATTATAATAACGTTGTAACTGACTATATGGGTACCCCGCGTACCCGTGTATATAATACATTTCGAGACGGAAAACGAATATCGTTAATAATGGCAAGTATAGTAAATGTCTACGTGATATTATACATATATACGGGGAATACGGTTTACTGACAATCGTATAATATAACGGAGCACGTAAAACATAATGGTTACAATAATAAAATAATGCACATAAATACGATCGCGTGATTATAATTTATATTCACGTACATTTTAGAATAGCGGTATTGTACGACACTATGATGTTATTATCCATGTATGTTTACCGCCTGTGACCATGACCTACGATAATAGCAGTTCCGAATAATATCCAGAAAACTCATCTGGGTAAATAGGTATCAACAAAACTTCAGTGAAATTGGGTGAAATAGAGCCAACCTATTGCTAGTATAACTTCAAACAATTATAGTTTACAATACGATACCCTATTATATACGTTTTGTGCACAAATTAAAACAGACGTAAAAAGTAGTCTAAAAAAATTATATTGTATACAGTATACGAATATTAAACGCGAAGTACCATTAGATTCGATTAGAGAAATGCAAAAAATTCAAATACCAAAATTCTACTGTTTTAGAATGTTACTGCAGGCCAATCAGAAATGCTTAACATGAGATAAATTACAATGTTACATGTATGTATTTATATTAACACAATGAAAACTATACTAACATTCTAAAGCATTCTTTGCCATAAAAGAGTTTTAATTTTTATTCATATTTGATGAAGACTGCGATTCAAAAAATTGTTAAGTAAATCGCGAGAATGGAATGATGCACTAATAATTTATTGTGTTTTTCATTTGCCCCATTTTCGATGGCTAATAAAATGTAGCAATAATGCTGAAAAATATTTTTCAGCTCCTATTAGATTTGTACTCTTGCGTTATAATTTTGTTTCCTCATACACCACTGTAAATTGTAATTTTCGTGATCAAAAGAACTCATTGAAATTATTTTATTTTACGTGATCCTAAATATATAGTTACATCGAGGCCGTTAAGTATGTGAATGTACATTATTACAATTCAAAGTATAAAAATAATAAAGTTCAAACACTACAACTGACAATGGATAGTGTTAACTGTTAGGTGTACTGATATGACGCGTTGAATGAAATTAAAGTATAATTAGGTATCTACTACGACTTAAGAGTACAGAGCAGTAATTCGTTTTAATCATGTACCTACCTAATAATTATTTAAAATAATTAATACATAGAGGGTTTCGATTATTTATATTTTGCGCAATGTAATCTAGTTTGGTATCAATTGTTTTACCGTTGGAAAATCTTAACCTGACCTAAGCTGTTTTAAACTAATTTAATCTAGTCACTTCAAGGTAAGTCAAAAATGAACAATACAATGCGTGTCTTAAAGCGTGACTTTATACATCCAAGGGCGGCCTTAGAAGGAAAAAAGTACACAAATCGCATATACTAAAATATACATTCTGTCTACCCCAGTTACGTTTTTTTACTAGTACATTGAATTTTTACATAGTAAACAATAATTAAAATCAACGCTCGTACATAGCAAAACGAACGATTGTTGGAAAAAAAAACAATTCGTATAATTATATTATAAAATAATCATTGAATCTAGTATTTTTCTGTGGGCGTATTTCGAGAGTTAACAGATAATGAAAATTGAACTCAGCCGTGTAAGTATATTATTTCCAAGAAAAAATATTCTTTTTTTCTACACAAAACCTAGTATACTATTCAAAGCATGATTGCTATATAATGACGAAGGCCGTAAACAATATGCTTCTATCTGTGAATTAAACGAGTAGATAATTTTTTTTCTAAAGACGACATAAAGCGTTTACACTATTGTTATTGTACGGTTTATTTAATTTCCACCAGCAGTCGTTGTTCTCCACACAATTGGTCCAATAAAATCAATTTTAATCCACACACACACACACACATTATGTAGTATGTTTTTTAAGTATCGTCTATTTTGTCGAAAACAATATTTTTAGGGGCACGCCAATTGCAGTATCAACATACATACATATACGACGTTACATAAATCAAGGATTGTGTTTACATAACTGTACAACAAAAACGAATTTATACACTTCCATACCCGCCAAAAATGAAATACCTATAACGGATAATCGTGTACAATAATATACTCAGGTAATGGATATTTCACGCGTTCTTGTGCCTATTATCATCTGTTTTTATTCAACACCGTACACTCGCGTATAGGTACATATAATAATAAATAGCACTCGGCGGATCGAATATAACAAACCGTCTGTCGCATGGTAAATAATCCGAACACGTATGACACTAGAGTGTGAGTGTGTCTATGTGTGTGTTATTAAAAAGCTATTTTTTTTTTTTTACTGTGTCTAAAATTTGCTTTCTATTGTCTGCGGTCTGTGCATAGGTGGACACAATTCGCACTACTGCTGGAATCACGCCCAGATACACCACAATATTGCCACTGACGTCGAAATTATACATTACATCCAGTGGTGATGTATGTGTGCGCATCTAGCTAGGTACATTTGCCAACGCGGTAGTGATACGGACTAAATATAATATAATAGAAATACGTGAGCATATAACTCTCAAAACCCGTCGCGATTTCATTTAGTGTGCTAATTGATCACTACGCTCACGTGTTTTTTGATCCATAAATAAATAAATATAGGTATATATAAAGATACGTTAATACTTATTTGATCGTCGTCGTTAAGCCATAACAAAGTAAACGATTTGTAGGTATATATACCTATACTTTCTATGTAAATTCACCTTTTTTTTAGCTCGACAGTGAATAAATTTAATTAAATCGCAATATTTTACCGTAACATCATAATATTTGTATAATTAATCAATTACGTGGGATGCGAGTTTAACAAAAAAATTGAAAATACCATAAAAAAACCCATTTGCCACAGTATAATATTATGTACCAACTGAAAATCTTCTCGCTCAATCCTATATATGTGGTATTTTAAGTTAATGTAAATTACATCAGTAAAAAAATCGCATTTTATTATTTCTACAACCAGGTTAATCATGTAGGTTCATAATAAATATAATAATATATTATTGGTTGAAAAATGTTTCGTTTAAAATTTAAATTATGATTTGTCCAATGGCCAATAAAAAAATGCACAGGAAACACCAGAGAATATAATAACACACTTGCGAGAACGTTTCATGAACCACTATCGGTATTATAATATTATATTATTCGCCTGTAGACTGCAGGTATAAATATTTATCACTTTATCAGCAGATCAATACTTTTTCGATACATTTGATTTTGAATATTAATTGTTGTTGTTTATTTACGCAAATATATTCAGTGGGTTACGGTGTCATTGAGTCACTATTATTCAATAAAACAAAACCATAAAGGAATATTTTTAAGGCTTACACAATCAGAAACACACAAGAAAATTAAATTTCTTAACTATAAATTTCAATTAAAATGAAAAATATATATATATAAATAAATTGATGTTATATATAGGTATAATCAATTCTATTATCCATGTAATTGATGTACATATCTGTATATTATTATGGAATCAGAGTTGTAGATATTCTGTGATTTCAATATACAGACGAACACGTACGCATAGACAGACAAAATGACCGCATCACTTTCTCCGGGAAGTTAAAACAATTATAATCCCAGTGTGTAACGTTTATTTAAACATCGCCGCAAACCGGAATAGATATACTTGGTTTTAAGTGAATTTTAGCTTCAGTGAAGTTAAAAAAAAATGGCCATCCAGTCGATATAACATCTAGAAGAAGAAATATAGTAGCGATAACAATCAATCATATTTTGTGCAAGAACGTTTAAAGAAACGATTCATATGTAAATGAAAGTGGATTTTTAAGACATCCTAGAGCGAAGATAAGTTATTTTTTTTATTCAATTCTTTGCTAATTGTTTACAAATCTTTACGATAATCTATACTATGTTTATGGGTAGGTATTGTATCTAAACATGTTTTTATATAATTTTTATATCTTCGATTTCAGCAATATTCGAGTGTCAAAAATGTGAAACGCGAGATTTAATTTTTTTAAAAATCAATTAATTCCTGGTTATGTATTCCAAATGTACTTTGGAAGACGAATCTCTAAAACTGTTATATTGCAGATTGAATCGAATGATGTCTCATGTGTCCACAAATTTAATATTTATATCGATACTACAGCAAATGATTGATAAAATGTTTAATAATATAGAATGGCCAAACCGTTACATAATAGCTCATATTAACGTTATGATAATAATATGTATTTTTCTTACATGCGTGGTATATGAAAAGAGCAATAAAAAAAGTATTTCATAATATATGTATTTCAAATGAACACAGTGTATATAGGTATAATAATGCAAATTGATACTCCTTTTAAACCGATGAACTGTACAATATGATGACGGACTCGGGACTAGAGCCGAGCAAACACTGAGTATATAATATATACTCGGAGCTGAGTCGTAGAAGGCTATTTATTTTTTAATTTTTTTTTTTAATCGAAATTCACAAAAACGATCATGCACCGGTGTTTTGTCATTGGCGCAGACCGATTCCGCAACGGGGGGGATTCCGACCGGCAGTTTGTGCGGCTAAAACCTGATTGCGAACCGGCCAAACGCACATAACAATAATAAAACAGTCTATGTGGATTTTTTTCTCGCTCCAATACTCTCGTAAATTTCAAAACCGAACGCTCTTATTGCACCTACGCGTACCATATTAAGATGATTGCGATAATATGCGTGTATAACATGTCCCGCGGGGATGATGATCACCTCGGATCCTGCGCTGTTTCTCCCCCGGCCAAACGTGAAAGCGTGTTCGGTCGGGATTTTTCATGAGACCAGCGAACCGAGACGGTCTCGTGGTGGAAAAAATGTAGAAATAAATGTCGTAGGTATATATAAAAAGATGGTGATGAAGGGTGCGCAGAAATTTGTATATGTGTATTATAAATTATACACGTACAATAATAATATAATGATTTAAATGAATAAATGATAATATTACCACAAAATAAATGAATAATAAAATAATATATGATTACAAGTGGTCAGAAAGTAAATTTATATTTGCAAGATTACATATGTTAATAATTAGTTTTATAAATGGATATTTGAATCCTATAGCTGAGCAAGAAAACAAAATCTACACTTTTTATTCGATTGCATTCAAATGATATAGGCGGCACACCGCCACACCGGACTATAGAATTCAAATAATTATTCTTATACAGCAAAAAGGTAAGGGGAGAAACTGTGTTTGGATTAAATAAAGGCAATGCGAATGTAATGTAAAGGCAATGTAAAAATTTAGGATAGTTATAATAGCTTCGTTCAAGATTTTATGAAGAAAAATAACATCTGCAGTCGATGTTATGGCTATCGGTCATCTTAGTTATATATATGCATTACGTATTTACGAGTAAATATTTTCCTTTAATCACATGAATATACACAATAATACATTATCGTGATGTTATATTCTACTCCATTTGCGCGTATATGTATAGCTATTACCTGCAGCGCACAATCCAAGTTGATCAATCAAATCGCATCCTCGACGAAAAAAAATAAAATAAATACAAAAACACAGACACACACATACACACAAACGTCTTGTATACAGACACATACACCACACATACACACACACACACACACTTAGGTACGTTTACAATACGGTTTCCCACGGTGAAAGTTGATCTCTGCCCGTTTCAATGCTTTGGGCGACCTCACACATTTCACGCCGCAACGATCGTAAAAACAACGTTATTACTGTTATTATTCGCAACATTTTATCCGTCCATTTAATATTTGCTTTGGCGGCGATCTTCTCCGCCGCGGCATAACAATCATTACTGCGATTCGGCGGTGGTCTTCATCGTATATACATATATACATTAGAAATAGTTATATTTATTTATTTATACAGTGATATTAGAATAATTTAATGTGTTATGCGTGCGCGCGCGAGCCCATAAGTACATAATACTTATACCTTTAACGCACTGATGGAAGTATATTATTATAATATACACGAGCATCACCACAACGCGTGTCCG
The DNA here is from genome assembly GCA_025469195.1 of Chaitophorus viminalis. Classification (NCBI taxonomy): domain Eukaryota; kingdom Metazoa; phylum Arthropoda; class Insecta; order Hemiptera; family Aphididae; genus Chaitophorus; species Chaitophorus viminalis. The sequence goes on from JAIPRK010000616.1 coordinate 35,621, forward strand.
AATTATTATAATAGTAATATAAAATATACCATGTTTGCCAAACTTTATGGCGTCTAATCTCATAAAGTATGACGGCCTGAGTAAAATACGATTTTATTCCACTGCAATATAATATATTATTATGTACGGACGCGCAATCACGCATCTGTCCATAGTAACATGGTCTAAGATAATATTACGGCGATTTCGATAATACACTCGCGACACGGTGTTATGCCTCTGGAACTCGTAGCAATAATAATAATATACCAATATTTCGCAATAACGTATACGTAGGACCCAAGATGATAAATTATATATATATATATATATATATGTATATAATATAATCAAACTGAATGACAATGAAAAACGGTTTTAATTGAAATCCACGGCCATAAGTTTTTTTTTAAATTTTTTTTTTGATTAAAATGTCTGTACGTATAGATATTATAGGTATAGATACCAAACACGGGTATTCTGATTAATTTTGCGTGTAAATTGATAGAAACTATGCAACGGCCGTGAACGAAATACGAACAATGTTTTGGATTTATTTCCACCTCAAAAAGGAAACATGCATTAAGTCATTAAAGATGATGTATTTTTGATTTGAATTTCATGAAGTAAATATTTTACGAAAAGATATCCAATTAAAAAATATTCGAGTTCAATTGCTATAATATGATAGCTGGTACCCGTTAATTAGTGCAATACTTTAGGTGTAAAGAGATGATAAAAAAATTCGAATAAATTCGTATAATTTAAACATTAAACAGTGAACTTATTACCTGTGTTTTTGATTTTAATAAAATTGTATTCTTCCATTTGTTTAGACATAAGAATATTATGTTTAAACCGTAGTTGTAAAAATATTAAATCATGTTCGAATTTTAACAACGTTTTGAATAACTGAAGAAAATAATAATTGCAAGATTGCTGCGGCACGGCGTTGTTGTCATATTTTTATATTCAAACGGTTATAGGTGTGTGGAATTTATATAAAAAAACATCATAATGTAAATAAACGTTAACGCATACGGTGGATATTATAAATATTTACAATAATCGTCTTGTATATTTTCAAAACATCCGGAGGCTGCAAATGAACGTATATTAACAGACCACGCTTTGCTACCGGTTCGGCATACATATCATTATAATCAAGACAATAATAACAATTATCGTTTGTTTGAAGATTATACATATAGATGTACATATTATGTTTACTGTACTTACTTTACTATGGTGTACGTGCGCGTGGGCTTAGAAATGGTTACGATCAGGTGTGTTCGTATATTAAAAAATAATTATATCATTTGTATCAACTGTACAATTGTGAATGGACGACGCTACGACGGGTCGAGGTATACGAGTGGATCTAATTGAATTGCGTTTATGTGATGTGCAGACCAGCCCCAGGCTCAGAAAGTCTATAGACCAAAAATCGCAATGCGATGGTGGGCGTAATGTTTTTGATTTAATATTTCGAGTTGGATTTTGATAGGTATTTTACAGCGAATATTAACATTTAAAATATATATTAGTAGAAATCGCCGTATACGTCTATTATAATGGGTTTTTTTTAATCATATAAAATAAATCTTAAACGCTCATCATTTCTTTTTAGAATGCATATGCATGTATATGTAATTGCTTATACATATTGTAATGTTACGACCCCATGAGTCTAATTATGACGTAATTTTACATTTAACCATCGTGTTATACTGTTATATTTATTCATGTACGAAAATAAATAAATACATTTGTTAAAAGTTAAAATAAACTAAACGAAAATTTATCGAATAATTCAATAAATAGCTCATTTAAAATGATAAGATATGTCTACAAATTAAACATTTATAAACACGTTATAATAAAAATGTATTTTTCCATAAAGATACTGATAATTTTTATTTGTATACCAAGTAATATGAATCTTATGTAATAAAATATTATAAACATTATAGACAAGTATAAAGAGTATGACGAAATTGATGTCGAAAAAAAATCATTACATATTTACAATAATATGTTTAGTTTTTAAATTTTGTAGATGCTTCAGATTTCATCATATTAATATTATAGTTTTAACTATTAATAGTTATAATAATATATTTTATATAATATAATTTATGAGTTAAGTATGGGTAATTGCATGAACTGTCACCCAAGGTATCTAATTATATTCATTCGCATTTCAAAACATGACAATAATATGGGATTACTATTATTACGTAATATGAACATTTTATGCGAATTTAAACATTTTAAACAATAAAATAAGAAAATAGAACCTTATTTGTTTTTGATATTTTTTATTAGTATGATTACTAATAGTTTAGTCATAGTAAAAGTAGAATGAACTAAAACTGTTCTGTTAATCATTCCTACCATCATGCTATCTGCATATGTTATCTGTTATCTATGTCTTATGATTTTCACATTTGTTTTTACTGCAGTTTGAAATACATGTAATATTTTATGTTTGTATTCATGCTAACTAGTTAAATCTTACACAAACAGTAGAAACGAATCGGGTAAATTAATAGACATCATTAAAATATGCGGATAACACTAAGTAGGAAATAGTTTACCTGTTAGTTTGTTTATAAATCATTATTTTAGTACTTTTAATAAAAAATAGTTTAATACAATATAAATTTGTTCAGATAGTATAGTGTATAAACTGTATAAATGTAAAGCTGTGAACTTTTCGTTGGTAAAAGATGCATATAATTGTATTCTCCATTTAAACGCAGTACACATAATCAGCATTCTAATATGACTTATAACTGATGAGTAAGGTTTGTAAAAGATATATAGTTGGATGTGATTAGGAACTATCTGTAGGAGAATTGGAGTACTGATTTCCCAAATTGGAAGATCATTACATAACGAGGAGGTAAGTATTAGAATGGTTGAACCCCTTGAACTCCAAATAGGTGGGGTTGTGAAGGTAGAGAAGATTTTCCGTATACCAGTTACGAGCACAGCTCAGTTGGTATACGTATCAACTTATCAATGTATTTTAATTTAATAAAATTATATGTTATTTGATCATGCTGAAATAAATAAAAATTGTAAGGTAAAATTATATTTACATTTAGTATTTATATAATGTATACTCATTGCCACAATATTTACAATTCCAACTTATTCAGTATCAATAATTTTATATTAAAAAAATTAACAATACATTACTTTGTTAATTCGAAGTCCATTAAAATTTGAAGTGTATTATTATTATTAAAAACATATAATACCCCGGAAATAAGAGTACTCATATAAACTGAATTTCTACAAGTACATTTAACAGGTGGAATGCAAAATATTGAATATAATTTGTGTTCAAACATTGATATTTCAACGATTGAATATATTTATATTTTGAACATATTTCGATATCACATCACACATGTTTTTGAAACGCTGAACTCAAAACTAATAGTTGGAAAGCTTTAAACACGGGTTTTTTCATTGTTTTATCATTTATTATTTGCTTTTGTCTCATAATAATAGTGAAGCAGTTACACATATTACAGTTTAACCTAAACAATATTTAGATATATTAACAAAAATAATATAGAAACATAAAAAAGAATGAAATAAGCAAGCCGGGATACTATAGGAATAAAGTTGATACTCAATGACTATTACCTAAGAATAATATATATATATATATATATATATATATATAAACAAAAGATGCACTTCAGCTGCAGTACAAACTTTGCTGTCGCACAAATTTAATTTTAAATTTGCATAACGTGATGTAACGGGTCGCCGCATGCAACTTAAAACGATGTTATGCAGTATGTGGCAACAGAACAATGGAATGGACACATTTCAAACGACCGTAAGCGATTTCAAGACCAACACGTTGAACGTATAATATATTATATTATTTCGTATTTTCGGATTGTCGTCCGCGTGCCAAATGTTCATTATGTTAACCGCATTACATACATAATATTGTATTAACAATACGCGCACGCGAAGTGAATCCTTCCCCTTTCGCATTGATTTTTTACGACGTCCCGTGCCTCTACGAAATTCGCACGCTGCCGAACCGGTTTTGCGCGTACACTTCTTTTACATTTTGTTTTTCTCCTTCTTTCAGGGTGTTTTTTTTTATGTAAGCGGATCCTGGTGATTCCCGCGTGTGTACGCGATTATTGTAGCCTGGCCGTGTACATAATAATGACGACCGAATGCAGTGCACGCTCACGAAAAGGAAACATTATACACTAGCAGAACGCCAGAACAGAAGCCAAATCGCGTAGCAAAGTCGATATATTCTAACCCCTTTAGACCTTGAGGGCGACTATTGAATTGCAACTTAAATGTCGAAACTCGTACGAAAATACCATTAGGGGGAAACGTTGGGCAGCATAATGTTATATGTTATAACGTACGACATGCTAAAATCGTGCAACCCACTTGTGGTAGATACTAGTTAGAATACTGCATTATACATGTAGCTGCTTGACTATACGAAGTCCTAAAACGTGTATCCTTAAATACATATTATACTATTTAATATTTATCTCCAATAAAACGATATGAATGAAAAAATAAAAAATATATTTTTAAAAGAACACCGTTTTTATGTACAAGTGGTACCTAGTATTACCTAAAGAATAGTTTAAATTCCTACGAATATCAGCAATAATCGATCAGTTGCGTCGTGAATTAGATAACTACTTTAGTTTTGAAAGATTTAATTTTATAAATGCACAATGGAAATGTCGATTTCAGACTCAAGCAAAACAATGAAATACATATTTTAAAGGTCACTACAAAAATAAAAACAAATTTTTTTGATTCTAATTTCTAATTACGATAAATCATACATATTTTATATTACATACGAATTTAATTATTTTATGGAAATAAATTCAAGTAAATCAAAGTATAAATGATTATAATATTTTAGCATTATTAGTGCACATCTGTTTTGTTTATCTCTCTAAAGGCTGATACAATCTCGATGGACCTTTAATAAAAATTAAATATATATATATATATGATATTCAACCGACTTCAATGAAGAATGATGACCTTCCAAGGATATTATTGGAGAGTGATATTATAAACTACATACATGCAGTTACATAATTTTATGTAAATTTGGACTCTGAAATCTGCAAAACAGTTGAGTCAAAACAAGTTAGGCTACTGTTTGCAGAATGAATGGATGAAATTCGGAGCAATAATAAAAATAAAAAGCCTATATATCGCTTAACGATGTATATCTCCTAACCAATCAACAACTAATTTAACAAGATTTAATTAAAAATATTTTCACGAGGGTATGTTAATTTATTGATAGTATAAATATTAGACATACAGCATCCATAAATCATTTAAATTATTTAAAACAAATGAATTTATACTTTACATTTTATCCATGTTCAGAGAATTTATAAATGTGTAATAAAATAGATACATATTTTTTAAGCTAATTTATTTTAAAATACGAGAAATTTATGGAATTTTGTCAACCTTCACCAACATTACGTATATATATATATATATTCAAAATCTAACACGCTCAAACTCATATATATATATATATATATATAATATAAGACAATTTAATAATATAATACAATGACAACGAAGAATATTTTTACTACATAACACAAGAACCGAGAGAGTTGTTGAAAACGTATAATACAACTGGATTTTTTTTTGTCTTTTTTTTCTTCTGTCCATTCTCATTTTCCCCCATCAGTACGTGACTGGGCTGCGAGTTTTCTAATAGTGAATTGTTTCATATTTTTTATACTGATTTATTAGTATGTGGTATCGACAGCTGTGCGTATGCATGTATATAGCTGTATACAATATCTTATGCATTCCAATATGTGCAAGCTTTTATACGGCACATGGTGGCATATGTGTGTGAATTGCTTACATCAATTCCATTATAGTTTCGCTACCAACTACCAGGTATATAATGTGGTGGTCGCACTTACCTGCCAGTAGAAAAGTCAGCAACATTGTGATCTCATCGGGCTTGGTGGCGTCGTCCGGATGTCCCTGAAACAATAAATCATTATCTGATTATTATAAATGATCGTATATACGTGTATATATATATATACTCATATATATTTTATAAACATACACACACAATGTGCTTTATTGCGTCATTGTGGTTTTATATAATGTAACGGAATACGCACACGGTGACGGGATTGAGTTGTCAATGTGTCGCTGCACGTCAGTATATACACAACAATAAGAAGCTAAATGATCTTTATTTAATTTTTTCCATTTTGATTGATCTGTTTGAAATTGTTTGCAGAAAATAATTATACCCCACTCCCCTCGTAATAAGGCACCATCAACTCTACCTCCGTTCTCCTGCCGTCTCACTGCCGCCTCTCCTTACCCTTTCTATTGTCACTTATTAATCACGTCGTGTCCTGTTCGTATCGTAGTATCGTTTCGTTTACTTACGAACCGAAGAAAATTAGAAAATAACAGTGAAATTGACAACTTCTGGGAAATTTATTAAATTGTACACATAGGTATAATTTTATCACGTTTTATTTTTATTTTTATTTTTTTGTGTAAGTAATTTTTATTTAAAGAAGTCGTTTATAAACAGTCGTTCACGACAAACGACTCTCTGAAATCATAAGTAGATACCGGTGTATTTCAATATATATATCGCAATTTTTTTTTTAGCAAAGAATACAAAAACTATTGTCGTTCAAAAGAATTTTAACCGAATACAGAATTGATATTTATTTGCGAATTCCTATGAAAAAAAGGAATCACACATGTACGACGTACGTAACGTATTTAAATAGATTACATAAAAAATATAAGTATACAATTATGAAATGTCAAATAAATAATTTTAACTTAGCAATTAGCTTAAACGTTACTATAATAGAGTAATAAAGTATTGCTAACACCATTGGCGAAATCTTGAGGATTCAAGTCCATTAATTTGCATTGTCAGAAATCATTTGACACGTGTATTAATGGTAAATAATTTTACATTGTACCTTAAGCAATAAGCATTCTTCACAAGGCCTGTCAATATAGGTATAGGTAAATTTTTTCAACACATTGGTAGGTTGATGAAATCAATGATACGTTGCTTTGAGGAACAATGGATTTGAAATAATTATTTTTTTAAAAAAAAACCTATTGGCTTAGAAATTGAGAGTATAATTTCGAAAGGTTTTCTGGAAAATTATATTTTGTGGCCAACTGCGATATTTAATTGTGGTACAACTGTATAGAATTTGCCGATATTATATGACACTACGCCTTTGGCTGTGATTAACAATTTGTACTTATCGTCTTACCGATTGGCTTCAGCAACTACATATTACATTATCTATGGGTGTTTAATATATTATCCACGATATTTAAAAGAATAATATCATAATTATTAAATGTAAGTATACGTTATTAATTATTATATTATTCTTAATCGACGTCCGATCGGCAGATGCAACACTATTTATATATAAAATAAATAATAACACGTTTTTCGTTATGTAAACGCGTGTATTGCAATACGGTACATACCCACAGCCCGGAGATGTTATAATATACGTATAAATAGTATATTATAATATTCATAATATAATATATTATCTCGTTGTCGAATTTTATCGATATATACGTGCGATCCGGCTTAAACGCGCGTTTCACCGTACATAGGTAAATGTATAATATACGTTTCTTATAAGTTACAATAAGAACCACGAGTGTACACGAAACGAAACATCCTAATACACAACGAAATAAACGATATTTAATCGTCCGCCCGTTGAAATATTACTTAATGTTAACGGATTGTGTTGACGCGCTTCGCGTGCTGCAGAGTGTATGATCACGCATATTATACGTAAACTCTCGTGTTCCGTGCACTTCGTTTATGGCGTTCTGCAAATCAAAACGGTCTTATAACGACGACGGATCCCGTGTAAATACACATGGCTGCACGTTTAAATGATACGCATTATTAGCGTGATCGGATAAGATGCGGGAGAGTCGCGGTCGTTATATAGGTGATGTATGTAAATGTACCGTTGCGCGGTATGTAAATGGTGTAATGTACGGACTCGGACTACGTGTATACAATGCCCGCCGCCCTTAAATGTAAAAAAAAAAAAAATCGCAGTCTCAGATTTAGATAGTTGGTTACATAATTTACACTTCAGGTATTATTGAACCCACAAGTAGTGAATTCGCAGCAAAGTATACCTAGTACCTACAAATTATATAGGTGCTATTAAAATTCGGTAACAAATTATTACAGTTGATATTACAATCATAATTCAGTATTCTTAACCATTATAAAAATTTTGTATACTTTGTAATTTGTATAAACGTCATTATTAGAGGGTTACATACTTATATCTGCGCCGAATGATCCCTCTCCATAGAATTTTTTTTTTGCTTTTCGTTGTTTAGCAATAATCATACTTGCTTATTGTGCACGTGATACAAATTGTATAATAATATATTCTATTCGTAAAAAATAAAATAATATTTTAACAATTATTTAAATAACTAATGTTAATGTTCGTTTAGTGGCCACTAAAGTCGAGTATTTTGTTTTAATCAAAAAATGAAAACATCAACGCATAAAACGTTTTACGCGTATTTTTCAAACTCAACAAAATATTTATGCTGTGAACTTAATCTTTCAAGGTCTACTGCAGAAGATACACCAAGAAGTACAAACTCAAGTCTTGTATCCAAATGACACAATTGGCTAAAACAGTATGGAAGATCAAAAATTGTTGAAATAAAAATTTCACCGATTTGAAGTGTTTATAACAGTTCCAGTCACTATAATTGTAGGCTGTTGATGTAGTTTTTCAAAACTCAGCATTATTAAAAATAACTTTAGAAAAGTACTACATCACAATAAAGGTTGGATACTCTTCACTTTTTATTTGTAGAACTTTTAATTGGTATCGATAAGAGCGGACGACGGCCACCGGGGTATACGGTCTACTGCAGATTTCGCAGGACTTGGTGATCGAAAAGTGTTTTTCGTGCGACAGGTGCCTGTATAGAATGGTTCGTCCGGAGACCTACTGCAGGGACACCCAGTGCACTATACTTTCCTCCCTCACGCCCCCCCCCCCAAACACGAAGTCTGTACAGGGTTCGCTCGGTTTATTGAATTTTCGTCGCTTTACGCACAGGCCGAGGAGGTATAACAACAATATAATATATGAAAACACCGATGAGACTTTTCGCATTAACAAAGAGACGAGTACAAAACATAATATTATCATTACATTATTCTTAGGTCGTATTTGTATTATATATCGCACAGCGGTGTACAGCTATACGTATATTATGTATATTTACTATGCTCGCAGACGCAATTACGTGCAATTGGCCACAGGCTTAAACGCGCGCTCGCTGAGAAATCCAAATCGCCCGTCGTTATTATCGTTTTCCACCCTCGGGAAACGACGGCGGCCGGCACAATATACAATACAGAATATGTACTATACATAATAAACATATACGAGTATATAGTATAATGCTATAATTATTTTATGTTTAACGCAGACACAATTAACAGACGTCGGCGTTAACGAAAACGTGGTATATACCAATGGCGTGGTAGTGTATACGTAACGCGTCGAATATAATAATCGAACCCTCGAACGGAATAAACTAACCGATTCAAATCATTCGCACAATATCAGTTATAATATTATATTTATATACACGTCATTTGTATGTACACTAATAATTATTACCCATTACGCTACATTATACATTTATACTATATATAAATGTGTATTACATACACCGCGTAGAAATGCGTCCGTTGAGTTTCACCGGATGATTAATACGCGACACGTCCTTGGAGCTATATTATTATTATATAGCAGCTAATACACCATTGTCGTCACATATTATACACATAATAATATAATTTAATATATTATATTATATACAATATGCGTCGCCGCCGCCGCCACCGCTACTACGACCACGACCTTACCGAATGTAAAGCGATATATAAAACATATGAGTGATAGGTACATTTATAATATGTACCTAATACACACACGTTTTCAGAGGAGTTTGTTCTTTATAAGACATTTATTTTTACTTTTATACTTTGATTGATATACTATCGATCAGATATAATTTTATTCGGTCCTACGAGTATATCTAGAAGATCCGATCTCGCCGCCGCCGCGCGCCCACAAATATTGCTATAATAATAATAATATATAATGCAACGGTAAATATATCGTTTTAAATTCCAAAACGTCAATGCCTTTTGCGGCCGCACATCACGATAACCGCACGTGTGTGTGCGACGTAAACATACGCACTGCAGCACATACATATAATATAGTTGGTCACCATAGTTTTTATTCCACTACTCTGCACATATTATAACATATTATAACATATTATAACATACAACTGCTGCGTTTTGAACAAATGGAAGTGGGGTGGAAAGTTTTGATACAATTGACATTGTTGTTGGCCGCTGAAAGCCGAGACTGTCGCAAAACTATACCTGTAGTGAGGTGGCATATACCACTCGCGGCAGTCAGCTTTTATATTTTTCGAGCCCTCTACGTATGCACACACACACACACACACACACACACACACACACGCGCATTATACACTCGCGCGTATGTAATATTATATATAAACGCATATAGCCAGATCGGTCGTGACCCATTCGGTATATCGAACCCGGTAGAAGAAAGTTTTCGCTGTGAATCGTCACGTTGATGATTTATGGACAGGTTTTCGCGGAGAATCCTAATTATATGTATCGACCTGTCATGACTTCAACGAGCACAACGTGCGCCGACCTCCTCCATCGAGTATATACATGCACGCCACCGTGAATCTGTGGGGTCCATCGGCTGAGAACACTGAGCTTTTATTATAAAACAATATTGTAATGTCATAATTATTCATCGTTTGGTAAAAGGTATACACGCGTAACGCTCATCTTAGCGCACACAGACGACCAAAATATGTGATCGCACTACGAGCATTGTATAACGATAGAAGGAAGGAAAATAAATAAGCAAATAGGCTATTTGGATAATAATGTATATACGCTAATGGTTCGATTATAATTATTTCTAATATAAATAACGGAATTAATGACGGTAACGACGTGTAATGTCTACTATTCGATCGGTCGATAAGATTTTCATCCGGTTATTGGAAATTTAAATAAAGTTATAAAAGTGAATGGAGTAGAAACGGTTCTAATTTAATTTTGATAGTTCAATTGGTATAATTTTATTATATTTAAAAATAAATATTTATAAACAACTGTCTTCTATATAGCCAAATCAAAATTAATTAAAATGCAATTAAATATTGTGAATCTGTACTTTTGAATTGTAGCTAAATTTTCTCAAATTTTTTTACCATCGTTGAATAAGTCACAAGAGAAAAAAAATATTAAAATCAGTTTTTAAATATGTATTTATATCAAACATCAAAAAATCGATGTTATACAAATGTGGGATAAGGTATTTAAATTTACACTATAGGTATACATTGGATTCAACCAAATAAATAATATGAATTAAACACCTGATCAGGATATACGTATACTGGTCATACTCTGCAAGTTAGTAATAAGAATAATAACATTTTAGATTACTTCAATACTAAAAATGACAATAACATACTAGAAAATCTATTAATTTTGGATTATAAAATATTATTTCTATCGTGTCATATTTTATTATAATTATTATTAATAAAGAAAAAAATCAGATAGATTTACCGTTTACATGAATACCAAAAACCTCAATTGTTCAACTATTATAACCGCTTTATCAACAAAAATATCCCTGTTATAGTTCAAAAAATATCCAAATAAACATATTTCTATACTGTAGTAAAAATTACAAATTAAAAAGAAAAAATAATTTGGAAGATATATTTATACAAACAAGTTTTACAATTACTTTTTAATTGCTATATTTAGAACCGCGTAAGTTTAAATACTCGAAAAAATCAGATTCAGTCTCTCAATAGTCTCAATAACATAACTGGTGACATTATATTTACATCACTGCATGCATTAATATCGCTAAAAAAAAAAAAATGTTGCCAAGAACTTTTACATAATATCTCAATTTTATCACATGAAAATTACTTCTTGTTATTTTGACAGTTTTTTTTTTTGTTACGCCTACTGTACTGAACATACGAGCATTTTAGTAAACATGTGTTCATCGCACCTATAGAAAAATATATACGTATTCTGGTATTCATAATGATGAATTTCAAATGTTAATATTAACGTACAAGTTCTTTTTTCGCTATTTATACATTCATATTCATCTGAATAGACAAGTCTGTTTATGAAAATAATTTGGCTTAGTTAAACAATCCGTTAAACTGCAATAAAACCATTATAGATAATATTTTTTTCACTAATCATTTATGTACTTGCCCAATTATTCATTTTATAACAAACACTAACATCACGTTTTCTCATGATATTATATTCCATTAATGATATCAATAATAACTGTGTCAAACTTAAATTATTATGTAACCAATAATTTCGGTTTTTAACAATCTACGAATATTTACATTTTGTGTATAGAAATAGAATGGGTATAAAATATATATATATATATATATATATATATATATATATATTAAAATATGTATAGCATATACAAGGATAAAAGCAAAAATTCAAAACTCAAAATAAAACTTATTGAGTATTACGTAGTATAACATAGTATATATTATAACCATGGTTAAGGATTTTTAGGAGTTTTTATGTTCTTTAATAATCGTTTAAAACGGTCAAGCTCAATAGAAATTTGTTCCTTCGTAATAGGAGATTAAGGCAATCATTTTTATCTTGGATATCGTGCATACTTACTCCTCAATAAGTCCATATTTTATAATGCTTGTATTTTAAATACATATTTCAAATATTTCACACGTATTTTTATACATTATTTAATACATGAATTTCCTAATATTTAGGTAAGATTTTAAGAATTATTAAATCATAAATACAATATGTATTTATAATTAATTTTTTTTTTTATTTGAGGCAAAGCTTGAAAAAGAACAAATCGTAATAATAAAAGATTTTGTAATTTTTGGTTTTTCAATGAAAATAAAATATTTTAAGAGCATATACCTACATGATCATTTTTAAGAACATATTCAATAAATGCATGCATAGTTTAATATTTAGATCATGGAGTATGAAGTCCCTAGCTCTAATTATAACAAACTGCAAGCTTACAATATACATCGATCAGTAGTATTATAAGCATATGTTACATTCTGAATAATATTTAATAAAATATGTTAGAATATTTAAAATGGCAAAAGAAACACCTACCTAATTATTAAAATTGTATTTGCTCATTTGTGGCAAAAAATTCATATGAAAATAAATATGTATACTATTGACGATGATGGTTTTTTAACGAGAAATAATACAACACAATGTTTGTCTTAACTCTTAAGTCACTTTAATCTTAAAATAGTTCCTAATTGCTTAAATTATATTACACTTTAATTTTTATTTTGAATTGTGTTTCACATAATCACGTATAATTATGATTTCTTATTAAATGGAGTATAAATGACGATATACATGTATTATTAGTATTATTACATGAATGAAAAATTTCAATTCCATTATAATATAATAACTGAAAAATGTTAAAACACACATAATATTAAGTCATTTATGTCATATTAAAAATCAAAGCGAATCAAATCCTAACAGAGTTACTTAATTATCATTTTTATATATACACTCGTTTATCAATTTATACCTGTACAAAATCACTTTTATAAAATGGAAATAATTATAAACATTTAAAAATGATGATTTTAGTATTAATAATGTAATCAAGTATAATGTTATATAATTGCATTGTAAAGAATAATTGAATAATATAAAATGTTCTTATTTGCTTATATATATATATATATACTGCAGCTATTTTAATTCTAGTAAGACTATAAGGTTGAATAGAGTAAATGTGTATTTTATAAATAAACGACTCTTCAACTTATTAATTTTGTTTTTATTAAATTGTTTCATTAATTTCATAATATAATACTCATTTAAAAGAAGGATAAACTAATCTAAATGCTTCAACAAGGGTTTTCAAAGTTGTATTTTTGGTTTTTTTATACGAAATTGCTAGTAAATGACTTAGAAAAAGTTCGTTTATCGATTAGAATTTTACTTATTACAGTTGGCCTTAATTATGTAATTTATTATATTTAATACCGAAAATCGTCAGTTCCCTCTAGTTCGCATATGCATATTATACATTCAAATGTTTTAATGTAATTTCAATGGAAAATATCCAAAAAAAATCCCATAAGACCATAGCACCATGGTACACCATACACCCTACACATATATATATATATATATCTGTTTGACTATGTGAGACAGCATATAACTTTTAATGGTTCGCTTAGTATAAGCTATTACATAATTGGTACGAAACACATTATGTTCAATTTTGAAATTATAAGATAGCAAAGATAACCAAGTTAAGCGTTATTCGTGAATACTATAAAATGTAATTATCAAATGTATACTTTTGCATAAATTTTACGTCGATTTAAATAAAATTATGGGCGGTTTGTTTTAATGAAATTACTTTTATAGTTTTACACCTGTGATAAATATGCATTTATTACAACAGACAAATATTTGTCAATTATACCAGATCGTCGACCTCATACGTCACCATCCTACGCGTCACATATTAAATATTATAATAATAATTAACATTTTCACCGTCATCATTATATTCAAATGATTAGACTACAGTTCGCGTACAACGTGCGCATAATAATAGAAAGAAAGAAAAAAAATCGAAAAATGTACAAAGTGTCAAAGTCCCCTACGAAAACAAATACGAAATCGTGAACAACAAATAAATATAATACTTCCATCGCTTATATTACGTACGCATCACGTCGCATAACACAAATATTGTTGTGACTTTCGTAGTACCACCTGATCCTATGTGTTCATAAATTACTTTTCGTATATGTATAACAAAATTCACGTACTTATATGCAAACGGATATGCATCTATACATTATATATGTATGTGTATAGGTACACAAGTGGAACTGTGGGTAGTATAACAATATAATCCTTCAAGAGGTCGTAAAGGTCGGTTGATATTACAAAACAATTATTATTTTTTCATTCTACGAATAGTACTGTAATATAATAATACTGGAACGGTATTTAATTTCATTAGTCATCTTCATGTCCGTCCGGGCTTAAGATCAATAAATAATGATTTATCGTGGTACAGTATTGACCAAAAGGTCAATGGCTCCTGGAAATCCGGAAGGCTATATCGCGGTGTTCACCTTCTTTGCATCTCTGTCACAGTAAAGAGTTATTAAATATTATAGACGTTCTTCCAACTCGCTGGTCCCGACAACACGTTCCCAATAGGAATCTGCAACGCTCACTGATTTCCATTCTCGATTTCGTTACAATATTATAACATGTTATTATGTACACTCACACACACACACACACACACACACACACACACACACACACACACACACACACACACACACATACACGCGGCGCTCGTGCACTCATTGTGCGAGAACATAAGGTAAAAGGGGGAAACATGCATTTAATATACAATATACGTATTATGATGAGCGACGACTTAGATACAACTGCAATTATTGCTTATTAGTAGGTAGATATACTTTTTATACGCATGATTAATGTTAATATTTTATGATGCAACGACCACGCGTGTAATAGATTTACTTTCTTTCGGTTAAGTCCATCGATCAATGATGTACACGCAACGGACATTTATAAATCCAGGTTTTTTTTTTTTACTCGACGTTCAGGTTTAAATTTGATGTACAATTTGATCACTTCATCGACCACGACGGAACGGTAGCAATAAGAAAAAAATAATAATTAACACGACCGCTCTGTGTACTACAGCGTGTATAAATTAAAATGCACTTCGTTTGATTGTATTGGTTTTACATTGAGAAACATAATAATGTTTACATCGAGGTTAATATTAAAACATGTGTTATAATAAATACGAATTCGATGTTTTGTTTTACAATATTTTTCATATAATATTGATAATTTATCCGTAATAAAATGTAAAAGATTCAACCGATATTCAATTATTTAATGACCGCAACTTTAAATTATAGCACTTTACGATGTAATAATAATAATTTTTATTAAGTATGTGTTCTTAAATTATTTTGATACCGATTGATATAATTTAAGCTGACACACGATAATACGATAATTTTAATAATTATATTATCTGAATTATAAAAATATGTCTTATGTACCAACGCTCAGTGGCGCCGAATGTTAAACATTTACTATGCCATATAGTATGAAAGGGCAATCCTCCGAATTTTTTTTTTTAGACATTACAACTATTGTATTCGTATGAAAATTATGAATTATATAATTAATTTTTTTTAGTAGAACAATTTTTTATAAACATTACGCTATGAATCGATTGTAATAGGTATAAGCTGTGACTGACCGTTTTTTTGTAAAAACTATTATTCAATTGAGTATTAGTTATTATTATTTAATTATTCATAATAAAAAATAGTAAAATATAATATAATCTCCAAAATATCCTATATCCCACCTAAAATATCTACTACGACATGTCATTGATAAACCATGTAATCAGCGCCGCTGCCAACACTAAAAACACATTTTAATAATAACAAAACATTTTTCATCCGAAATCTATACATATATACATAATACGTATTATGCATATCTTATAATATTATATACTTAAAACCTGCTTAAAATACATTATACAGGATGTATCATGAACATATGATAGTTATGATAGTTTTAGATTGAAATTACACCGATAAATTGCATACCTATATCCACCTTGTATAAACATGTATATTATATAATATATATAATATAAATACATCGAAACCCAAGTTGTTCGAAAACATTTAAGTCCTCATCAAATTCATTATACAGCCGGAAATAGATGCTAATTCCTTCAATAATCAGAATATTATCGGTAACTATTTTTTTTTTTTTTTTATGAAAAATACATGGTATTGATAATCCATATATTTATGCGCATAAATTCGTAACTTGAATGAATAGTATACATTGACGGCAAACCATCAGTTCTATAGTTGTACATCATTGACGAATTACAAATTAACCATCTGTGGTTTGTCAACGATCTTATCTATTTTATTGGTCTAATCTGATTCAACTCAATACTCAAATTTACTTCAACTTAACATGCAATTAAGATGAATCTTGGATAAAGAATTGAAGACATCCGCTACTCGATGACTGTGTGTAGTAGGTATATACACCAAGCGTATGCCACATATCAAGTGTATTTTTTTTAGATAATTTTCACAAAAGTAAAAGCCTGCCAATTAAAATACAACGTAACGTTCCCAGGGCAATTATAATATTTCAGACGGTAATCTTTAGATAAATTATTATTCTTAATGTATAATTTTTAATTATAATATTTATAACACGATTAATAATCGGTTTTTTAGAAAACATAAAAAAATATTAAATTGTTATGATTTCTCTCTATTTTATGTAACATTAGGGTATATACTTCCGGTTATTGTTACTCGATATTATCCCTCAATATAAAAAAAATATATATATATATGTAAAATGTAAGATTCTAAAGAAATGAATAAAAGAATATATTATCATCACATAATTAATTCAATGAGATATACAAGTTATGCTATAATTTTATCATTGAAAAAAAAATTACAATAATATTAATAATGATAATTTAAATTTATATGTACCAGCGAGAAGATTATACGAATTATAGAGACACTAATTCAAATATTATAATTGGCTTATTGTTATACAACATTATTGAACCTATTCTCCATATAATACATGAAAAATGCATATACTTAGTATTAATATTATAATTAAAAAAAATGCGACTCAAATTCTCATTATAAAACAAATTCAATTTTATGGGGATATGAATAAATCGCCTTTCCATACAACATATTAATTAATCATTAATTATTCATTGCAAATACATATGTATTTTATTAAGTACAAATTTTAATATGTATAGACCCATTACATGAATGTAATAAATAGTTTAAGGTGAAATGCATAACTTAATGAATATATATTAGCTATACGGGTGACACTTATCACTTATATTATTTAAGATTTAACAAATAACTATTTATTATTATGATTATAATATATTGTGTTGCCATGAAACGCAAAAGCTTTTTATTTAAATAGGTGTTTCAGCCGGTGTATAAATACGAAAAAATAAACTATATCCTTCTACATATAATAATAAAATCAAAACATATACTTGTAATTAAAATTATATTTAGCGTTTATGAAATGATTGCCATATTTAATTTATTTAATTTTTATTCGAAAACAATATGTACAGAATTATAATTTTAAAATAATTTACCAACAATTAAATTATGGAATTATGAAATTATGTAAACAAGAAACATTACTTATAATTTACTTTGTTTATTTTATTAAATTTTCTGATACAAACATTTTTTCTTAGTGTTAATTGATGAATACGGGATTTACCATTGTTTTTCGAAAATACTACAAAAAGGAGTTAAAACAAAATTAAGAAATAAATATTTTCTGAACAAATTTTTCATTATAAATTTGAACGCTTTCAAAAATATTAATCGAACACTCGAGTAGTCGAGTACACTCGTTTATTCTTTTTTTTTTTTTTATTCATAAACATAAACTTTTGTATCCATATTCATTAAATATACCGTAATACAAAGGGCATTTACTTTGTGAAAACCGGTCGTTGATCCCTGCAGTATAATATTCCACGTCCAATTATTATTAGATAAACGATAATCTTCTTAATACATAGGTACGTAATCGTATAATAGTTATATGTATGTATAATATATATATGCGTGCACAAAGCCAACCTTTCATAAAGTTAACATCATTTGACCACTGTGGTCCGACGTGGAAGTCCAGCTGTCGGAAAATCCGTCAAGTACGGACGGAATCACTGACGTTAAATGTAAACAATATTTCCTCCATAGTACTCGAAAATGACGATTAAACGATTATAAAAAAACCACTGAACACTGAATGATATATTACAATAATCACGTATTTGTGTTTTTTAAATCCATTCAAATATTTTCATTCCCGAAAACACGTAGCGATAGACAACAAAATTATTATACTCTGTGGTGACATCAACACAGCACCGACGATCTGAGCGCGTGCGACTCGGCGTGATCACTGGCGCGACGCCCTCAACTTGTTCTCGGCCGTGTTCGCCGTAACCGACAAAACAGACATAACGATTAGACAAGACACGTAGAGTCAGTGGGAGGATTACAGTAGTAGGGCCAAAAAGTGAGAGGACGCAAGAAAGTGTTCATTTTTTTATTATTATTATTATTAATTCCAACGCCATGGCGGGATTTTTCGACTGTTTGGTACACACTGCTGGGGATTTATTATTATTATTATTATTATTATTATTATTATTATTATTATTATTATTATTATTATTATTATTATATTGTGTAAGTAATATATAATGTATACGCGACTCCGCGCAGAGTCTAATACAATACAACATATTATGATGTATTGATTGGCTATTGATCTATTAAATTAAATTTAACGTATATACGACTATACGAGTACACAAAGATTTTTTCATATGTATACCTAATCGATATCCACATAATATATTATCCACGTAGCGATTTGTTAATCGTTAAAAACACTCATCTATACGTTTCTCGGTTAATTGCAATGCAGTTTTGTTTTTTCATACAGTTTATATAAAGTGTTCTACGCACAAAAGAGCTTATAAATTTTTTCATACTTTTGTCCATAAACATTATTTTAAATTTTTTTTATTAATAGTAAAATAATTATATTCTTAGTTTTGTATACTGGAGTAGAATATTTTTCCAGTAATTTTCATGAATAAAAAACTAAAAGTTAGTTATAACTTATTTGCTAGCTTTTAATGTTTTTTTAATGAATTGAGTCGAGTAAATACGCTGAAAAATGTTCGTGCACTACTATCTGTCAATCCATATTTTAAATATTATTAAATAATAATTAATAACATATAATAATTGAATGTCTTTTAAACATTTTAAACATAATTCAAAACAAACTTGAATACTCCTAGAAAAAATCTTTTAGATTCGTTTGTAAGAACACCAAACAAGTAATTATTAAAAACATTTAAAATTAATAATTTTATATATTAATACACCATGCGTGCATGTTCACGCAATACTATCTAGGTATTCAGTATACGCTCCCAAAAACCATTCAAACTGGGTCTAGATTTAATACTATTTACGTAATTATGTTTGTGTATTAAGATAAAATAAAAAAAATGTATGCAAAAATATTTTTTTTGTTTTTTTTTTTTTTTTTTAAACAATGAGCTGGAAAATATAAAATTTAGTTTTCTTGTAGTATGAAACCTTGTTTTTGGTAGATAATAGATACGCATATAACCTTAATATATAGTGGTCAATGATAATATATTTTATTGTATTAAATATTTTCTAAAAATTTGTTTTCAAGTACAAAAAGCTAATATTGAATAAATAATGACCAACTATAATTATAACTCTTACAAGTATATAATTAAACCTTGACACAAACGTAATTAACTCTACAAAGTACGATACACTTATTTAATGTCATTAAAATATCATTTTATGTAAGCCACACGTTTAATACTATTACCGATAAAAAAATAAAGATAAAAATGAAATTCTTATGACTTAAGTCTTAAAAAAAAAAAAATTAAAACTTATTATTTTTAAATTAACATCGTTTAACATTATCATTTTCGAATACCTATTTATTATACCATTATACTATTTATACATTAATTATTAAAACTATTTATCAAATAGTATCTACATATATTATTTAATGAATAACTTAATCATTAGACATAGGTACATATAATAATATATGTAATTAATAAATATTATTATACTATATATTATAGGTATTACAAATTTTGTACATTTTATTCTATTATTTAATTTATTTCTATAGTTTATAGTAATCAAATTAGTTATTAGGATTAGAGAAGTAAAGAATGCCTTTTTTTTAAAAATATCAATTGATAAGATGAAAATTGATAAAAATAAGATGAAAATAATTTAAACTAATTGCATTATAGCTATAGTAACCTATAACATTTTTTTAAAAAAACACATCTCAAAAAAAATTCTTTTCAATCTACTGGTAATAACAAATTTGCATCACACAATTATTTTACTTATATTATTTATTTTAATATTTACTAATATTTTTACTATTTAGGAGTCATAAATAAAAAATTAGATAATATTAAAATTAGTTCTATACAAATTAATTACAAGATCGTTAGAGCATATTATACTTTACGAAGATTTGTAAATTTAAACATCTCTTGTGTTTATTAGGATAACCAATTCCTGTTTTTTATTTTTAACTCACACGAGATAAGATAAGATTTATTAATCTTTTGAATTAAATATAAATGTTTTGGTGAAAAATTAAAAAACAACTTCTTATTTTGTTATCTTCAAACTATTTTAAAAGATTTGTTTTGCTAAAAAAATGTGTGATTCAAATACTTGATTATGCTGTAAAGATTTGTTAAATAAAAATCACTTTAAATAAAAAAGAAATACATGATCATATAATAAAATTAATCGGTTTTAATATTTATAGGAAAAATTGTACACAGGTATGAATTAACTAAGAAAAAATGTTTGTGATAATTGTGTGATGTATCCTTGTGGGGCATTCTGTTGTAAGTACTACATAAATTGCGATCGTTAGTCTCCGTTATGCGAATATATATACGTACGTATAGAAATCAAATGGAAATCGCAATAAACTTTTCCTTCAAAATTATTTGATATGTTTTAAATTATAATATATACCTACTATAACATTCATAATATACTCTATTATATTCTATGGTTCTATGATACGTTAATATATTTATATTTCCGTATAATACAGGTAAGTGGTATATAAAGTTACGTAGTTTTGTGCAGAAGCCCAGGGGTGCAATACTTTTCACCTTATACAAAATCTTGTTCACTGCAGCGTACCACAAAATTATGAACTCTCAATTAATTCAACTGTTTACGAACGAAATACAATACATGTTAAACGAGAAGCGCTTAATTTAAACGTATAGTATCTATATTGATTCACCAAGAAAATGCATTTTATATTTTTTATACAATTACGCAATATGTGTATATATATTTAAAAATTATTATTATAGAAATACTATTATACGAGTTTGAATAACTATTTACAAATTTATTTAGGTATATATTATAATATGTATATTTTTGTTGGTTTTTTATATTTTGTGGAGATTCGTCACCGCATTGTCGTCTAATAAGACACTATATAGGTAATATCTTGTGGGGCAGTTGACTTTAGATTTGTAGTTTTAAGTTCTACACTGAAGCTCCTTTGGAAGTTTGTAATTAAAATGTTTGGATCTTTCAACGAAAGATTCTGAACTGTGGGCCGATCTAGTTGTGATGTATTTGTGTAACAAGGATGAAAATAATAATATATAGCTTTACCGGTATTATAATCGAGGCGATAACATAATATTCATAGCTTCCGCATGTGCACGCCGTATCTGTATTTTTGATCAGGGTATTTTCCCGTTGAATTATGTTTTTCAGTAAATCTTAAATAAATCGTAGAATATAATATACGTGCAGACCAACGATGATGTAACGCATTGGACAGAATATATATATTTGTATTAATACGGTTGCATCTCGATACTACAAATTTACATTGTTACATTACACATGGTATACACTCCTGACGAAACATTACATATCTGCTGCGTACGAAATGTTTTATACATATCTATATAGTATATATATATATATATAATATAGTAGTCTTCTCTCGGCGTATATCTATTACAAAACGAAAACGAACTGATACATTAATGATATATATATTTAATATGGAACAATCGCGCATCTTATAGAGTACATTGATTTCGCTATTTTCAATACTTCATGCCTATATATACGACGTTTTATTATTATTATACGTATATACGCGCACTATTATTCTGTGTACAACAAAAGAGACGATTTGACCGTATATTGGCCGAAACTAATGTTCCGATATATAATTATGTGTTAGGCCACAATTTCTGTATTTGAATACACCGCATAATACATAATTTTGGGAAATGATTGATTGCAGCGGGCCCGGCTCCTTGGCCGCCACTGCTTCTGGTTATCGTATATAGTGCGACGACGACGTAGGAAAATAGTGTAACGAGCTGCAGCAGCGGAGAGAGAAAAAATGGAGAAAGAGAGAGAGAGAATGTAATGAGCTGCACTGCACTGCAGTATATATTATATAGGTACACATGTGATCGAACAAAGAGACCCGGAGAGCTCTTGATAACGCGTGACTTGCGATTTTCACCTGCGCGCGCGCGCGCATTCGCGATCGGTTTCTATTCTCTTTATGGTCGGTTAATTGAAAAGTATAACGAGAAGTAAAAAAAAAAAAGAAAAAAAAGAAAAAAAAGCTATACAGAAAGAAATGTCATTACGCGTGCGCGATGGTGTCCGGCGGTGGCAAATAGGTCTGCATTATTATATTTCTATTTAAGCATCGCGAATAAATATATATCAAAAACGGACCC
This sequence comes from Chaitophorus viminalis, assembly GCA_025469195.1. Taxonomy (NCBI): domain Eukaryota; kingdom Metazoa; phylum Arthropoda; class Insecta; order Hemiptera; family Aphididae; genus Chaitophorus; species Chaitophorus viminalis. Next base: position 59,398 of record JAIPRK010000616.1, read on the forward strand.
GAACGCGTAATGAGCCACATGATTGATCGCTTTCTTTTCATTCGCGCCAACGAGAGTGTATAGACACATCATATGCACACTCGCGCCTATACAAATACGCTACTCCGCAACGCGCACTATATGAAAATGTATAATACGTATTACCCATACGTGTCCGCGCATGTGATATAATAATAATAATAATAATAAATAATAATAATAATAATATTATAATTGCAATGGGATGTTTTAATGACGAAATTCTCGGACGATTATATATTCTATGTATATATACAATATATACTCGTTAAGTAATAATATGGTGGTTATATACAATACCTATCAATGAAAACCAGGGGTCCTAAACCGCGGGTGTTCGTACGGACGATGTACGATAATATACGGTGAAAGGTTGTAATTCGGAAAAATCAACAGTAACAATATTTTTTTTAAGATTCTGTGCGAAAATTCGCACCGACGCGCGACGATGTACCTAATGATTTTAACTGAAATTTCTATTTTCACGTACTGACTACTGGATCTATAATACGTCATACGTCAAAAGTTGCACATAATATTATAATATATTACATAGTTTCTCGCGTTATAAATCGGAAATCGGACGCACCGAAATTCGATAATTTCGGTAATTTTTCAACATCTACAAATGACTATATAACCATAACTATATTGTGAACAATGTCTATTGTTTTTCATTGTGCGCTTTTATTTTATGTGATTAAAGACAAGTTCAACGATTAACATATTTTATGACTTGAACGCTTAAAGCAAGCTGCTACTTCGTCGCACATGCAATTTTATGCTAAATAAATACTCGAAAAATCGAAAGTTAAATCTTTTCGTAAAGTTTTAAATATCGAAAAATCATTAGATTCCGTTATCGCCGCGTTACCACAAGTAATAAGTGTAGGTACCTACATATTATATTATATTCGTATTTAGTAACCATTACCAATAATAATAGGTGACGACCGTATATCACGTAATATACGCTTTTCAAAAACCCTTTTTTCCCAATTTTTTTTTTTAAATATTCGTCCTTGTGATGTATATATAACTATTCCAGTAGGGGTACAAACACTACAGGGCATGGACCAATTGCACCTAAAACAAAATTTTTGTACTAGGGTTAATATACCAATTGCGCTGCATATATTTTAGGGTTAGTGTACCAATTGTACTCTTTATATTTTATGGTCAATATACCAATTTAATATATTTTTATAACAGTGTATTATTATTATATATATTAATATAGGGAATTTTATGAAACGTTATTATTATTACGCACATATTTTGATCACGGATGTATGCATTTGATGGACGAAAACAAGTTTTCATTATTATCGGATATATTTTATTATATATTTTATGTGTGTTATCATTATTGTAAAAATGTTTAATTTAAATTTAATTTTGAGATTTTGAATAATTGACAATCAACTTGTGACTAGTTAATGTAGCCACCTATTAATTTATTTGTAGGTATTATATATATTTATTAAATCAGCATTTTATTATTATACCTCGTGGTGACCAAATTAATTATTTTAATGTATAAATATATTATGCTGTAAACTAACCAAATTATATTATTCTAAGTTGTAATGCCGTGCTCAAATTATTATTTAAAAAATTATGATTATTCTTAAAACATGCAAAATACAAACATCATGATTACCTTACACTCAAAATCGTATTATTATTATATCTTTGTGATTTAACCACCTATTCTCTTATTATTATTAATATTATTTTATTTTAATTTTCATTAACTAAATGATATAAAGCCTATATGTTTCACCTACTTGGAATATTTTTACTTTTAACTCGCAAAAAAATCGGTTATTAAGTTTTCCTTAGGTAATGTAAAATGCATTGAGCGCAATTGGTCTATCGACCCTAACATTTTTAGAGCACAATTGGTATATCGATCCCAAAATATTTCGAGCGCAATTGGTATATGAAAAGGTAATTTTAAGCGCAATTGGTAAACTCCTACACTACAAACAAATGGTTTTACGAGAGCACTTTGGGATGTGAAAAGCCCACGTAATTCTTATGATATGCATATGGTAATGACTATAGTGTACGTACGTCCATCCGTTATTACCAGCGTTTAAAAAAAAAAATACTATTTAACGCAGTGCCGCCTGATGAAAACAATAATAATGATAATTATTATTATACGCTTTTATATAACTCGTGTGCCGCGCGTTTTGCTCGCACGACGCGACCGGCGATGATGCTACTGCGCAAACTTTTAACCCGAGACGACCTCGTTCGTCCTCGAGGCCGATGATCCGGAACGTGATGATGATGACTGCTCTGCAGCCGCCGCCGCCGCCGCCACGCAGGAATCCGGCGGCGGCGGCGACAACCGTGTAACGACGACCCCGCTGTATAATAATAATAATATGTAACCATCATATTTATATGTTGTATACGCCGTGGCACACGTGCGTGTATGTACAACGGGAGCCAAGGGCGCTCTCGACTGCAAGTGCAACAGCCGAGCATATAATATTATGTATTATACTTTCTTACGCGGATCGGTCCATGTCGTCCATGTGGTACAACACGTTCACGGTGAATATTCAATACACGCGCATTCGCGTACCGTTCGGAATACGAGTTGTCGTCTACGTCCAGGGATGACCAACTTTAATAAGACTTGTGATCGATCTCTGAGTTTTTCTAGATTGTCGCGATGGACCAGAGAGAAAAAAAAAAGCTGTCGGTAAACAAAAATATATTATGTACATGCGTGTTACACTTCTTTTATTAATTTTATTTTACAATATGAATATAAATAATTATTATTAAGGTTAATTTCACACAACACGTATTTTAATATATTTATTACAAATTATTACTTTTAACTTATTACTACTAATATACTACTTTTATTATTACTACCACTGTTATGTTTGTTTGATCATTATTCAATGAAATGCTTGTACTTGCATTTGATTTGATAATCTCATAAATTGATTTGTTTTGTGAATAAAATTCATTAATTCAAAAAAATGCAAAATAGTGTCGCGCGATCGATCTGTTGGCCACCTTTGGTCTATGTTACGTACGAATCATCCGAAACGACGACCGGGACACTGCACCGTATTATACCTAAGTGCACCAGTTAATTTTCGCCCGTTAACAACTAACAAGTAGTTTTATACGAAAACCTGACAGTTTTATCTGTCTACATAGAAAATATAACCATAATACAATAGAGTCCACTTGATTTAGAATAACACAAATATTATGTGTGGTAACGCTTAATAATATATATAACATTAAACTTACAGGTTACTAACGAACTATACGAACTAGTTAGGTACTATATATTGTAACAATAGAAAAAACCAGTTGTTTCAAAAAGAAAATTTTGTACCTTTAAATATGCAAATTTCTAAGATTCAATTTTAAATATTAATTTACATTCAATAAATTATACTCCTGAGCCGAGTTCATATATTATTTTATTATTATAAATATTTTAATATGCATTATTAAATACAATTTTATTTTTACTAACCTTGCTGCAATTTATATGAACACGGAAAAATATTTTTTGTATCTCATTTTAAACAGTTAAGGAACATTTTCAAAAAAACACGTTTTAAACGATTAAAATAAATGGGTTTTTTATTAACATATTTTATGACAACTCAGCTATGATATAATACCCCGGTCCGGTTGTCCGGACGGTTTATCGAAATGCAGGTGCCAGAGTAAGCTAACGTAGAATCCTACATTTTTTCGACGATTTTACTTGAGTTACGAATTATTATGCATATTAATTATAGAGAATAATTAATAATTAGTTACTATAGTCAATGATGAAATGATTCGCGTTCAATATAATGTTATGTTTGTGATGCAGTATAATCTATAATATTATATTCACGTTAAGTAAAAATGAAAACACAACGCACATGACATTCAACCATGTGGATAAACACTGTCTTACGACCAGTGAACTTTCGTCATAAGATTTTCCCAAAACATTAGTAAATATCGTTTTTCTGCTAAAATTCGATGTTTGGGAATATTCCCCATAACATCATCTGACTATATATATACGTTCTATTTATACGTACCAAAAAAAACTTATCCACTTCGAAACTGTACATTTACAGTTTACAACAATGATCTTTTAGATTCTGAACGGAGTAATGAATGTATTGATTTTACGATGATGTGTGTTTTCTTTTTTTGATTTTTTTTTTTTGTATCTGCAAACCTTTAAAAGCAGTAGAAATGCTTCGGTTTCCTTAAATGGAAACTTTTCTGAAAGGTAAGTAAATGTAGATAGTACTTCAAGTACTTGGGCTAGTCAAAAGTCAAACGTTTTCAATACTTTTCAAAAGTGTAGGGGAAAACAATGAAAAAATGTCAAGAAAACAGGAATTTTTACGCAAAACCATTATTTGACAAATTACATATTTTAAATGTTCTAACTCAAAAATAAAAACCGCAAATACCTGAAATTTTCACCGAAAGTTAAGCGTTTTCTATACATGGTTAAGTTTTTGAAGGATTTTGACTATAAGTAAATAACTAAAAAAAATTCTACCGGATCTTCAGAAAAAAATTTTATAAACGTTTGAAATTTAAATTTTTATGAATTTGCATAAAACAACAATTTATTCTTAAACGATTATAAATATTTGTTTTTATTCAAAAATTATAATGCTTAGAAACTTAAAACTTTTACTAATTGTTTAGATTGGCATTTTCTTGAAATAATTTCCTTTTTAACATTTTTACTAATTTTTAGGCATTTGAAATATTTTTTAAAAGCGTTGGAAGAGTAAATATTGATGTATTATTACAATTTAAATACAACACAATACTTAATATAATTACCTTTTCTAGACTAATATATTATCTCCGTTCAGAATCGTTTTTCGAATGGAATGATGCATTTCATTGCATTCAAATTTAACACACCCATTATAATAACTTATCTTATGAATGAGGTGCACTCTGTCCACTACTGTACAGCAGAGCGAATCTCCATCCGGTTCTTTTTTGTATCATATTTTCGAATTTTGTCCACTAATGTGACGGCCGACAACCATCAACCGCTGATGTTATATATATTATACGCGCACACGTTCCATATATATTATATACTTTTGCGTACGACGGGAGCCAAGGGCGCTCTACGAGTATATATATATATATATATTCATACACAATGCATGTGCTCTCTGTATCAGTTGAGATTTATGTGCCCATTAGTTTTCAATATGGATATAATATATAATAAACACATACACCGGAGCAGTAAAACGCGGTCGGTGGGTCTACATTGTAAATGTATATACCTACTCTCGCGTGCTCTCGAATGTAAAAACAAAACCATGTCTCGTTGTAATAATCACGCACAAACATAATATATATATATATTGTACGCGCCTATATAGAACGTATGATAAAGTACGTATTTTTCGGCCCGAATCCTGTACTCTTATTCTCCACCCAGTCAGACCGATTGCAGATCAGTTCGAAACTTTCAATCCCACGAAGATAAATACTACCAATTGCGATATACCCTGAGACTCGTAGCCGTCATGTCGCAAGGAAATATATAGGAAAAAGGACTACAATATTGTTCATATTACTGCAGTTCAACTTTTATGTGTTGGTGAAAGGTGAAAGAATAATGTTTTATTTTTACATCCTCGAAAAAATTGAAGATGGACGTTTTATGGTAGAGTATATTTTTCTGAACATTTGAAGATTCAACTCTTTTTTTTCGTTGACCTTTTGATTTTTTATCTTTTTAGTTTACAAAAAAGTAATGCACCAAGTATAAAAGTGTTAATATATATTGTCTTATATAGGTATCTGATAATTCCAAAACACTATTATGGTATTAAATAATACACTTATCGTTTTTAAACTAAAAAAATATTCAAAATCATAAGGTCAATAAAAAAAAAATTTGTAAATATCAACATTTCCAGGAAAAATATAAAATGTAAATTATCGATAGCTAATTTCAAATTTTTTGAAAGTTAAAAAATAAAAAGTAATATTTTTAAAAAAGAAATAACATACAAATTTAATTAAAATATTGTACAATTCTTGACCCTGCAGAGAGTTATATAAATAACTAAATTTGACTATCTAATTTTTGCAGGAGATATCGAAATAGATACACACCCTACATAGGACACGAATCCTAATACCAAACCAAGTACACGTATTTATTATACTATAGTTGACTTCGGCAAAATTGTAATGGAATAGATTTTTCAAGCTGGTTTGATTGATCTGTTGATATTATTAAATTATCGACTTTGTTCATTACTTTGAGCAAATTATATCATCGAAATACGACTACGTTAATATACTTTGTCGACGAAATAATGATGATTGTTTGCAATCGTCTCGCGAGAATAGAATGATGCTTGGCCGCGGTATTAGCTTTCGATCGATTAGCAATATTGTTAAATTGCAATCAATCTGAAAAGTATACTACAATGTTAAAACGAAAGAGAGCAAACAACTTGATCTGTACTATCCATGATAGATCGAACCAACGTATACAAGAATATTATCTGAATATATAATATACTCAAGACACCTGCAACAATCATGCACTGCTGATGTACATTGGTACCTACCTACATTTATTAAGGTGAGCTACTTGAATACCACATAATTATAATCATTCATACCATATATAATAATAATATAATAGTTATTATATTATTGTTACTTTGATTTTTTTTTTCTTTATCTTCATAAAAATATGAAGTCAAAATCGTGACTTACTAATTGGATTGCATTATATAATCCAGAGAATAAAAAAAAAAAAATACGTACGTTATAGTTTATTGAGTGCAACAAAGTCTCGTGTTAAATATTATGTTATATCATACATTTACAATGCTGAAAAAAAAAATTATTCAAGTCGAAATCGTATTGAACTATATTGCTGAGTTATACTATGTGTGATTAAAATGCGTATACTATAACACGCTCGCGTTGTGTGCACACATACAGACGCATAAATAAAATATATAATGTTATTATTCCTGAAAATAAAAATTACTACGCATGGTTTTTTTGCCCAAATTTTCATTTCAAATAACGCACAATAATAACAACAATAACAAATATTCAGTATGTATCTAATAGGTGTGTAATATAACGTCTCGTCGAGCAATAAAATAAAATAAAAACACTTCCTATCCAATGGCGAAATATGTAATATTCTATCCAGATAAAAATACAAGACTGCAGGTCATAGTAATAACGGATTGACGAGCGCACTTTTAAATTATCGAAATTATCGACCAAAAATCCCGAATTGTCTTACAAATGTACCTACGTACAAACAATATACGATTATGACTGACGACAGTATACATTCCGTACTGCGTGATGTACACAAAGTTCAATATAGGTATATGTCATCCCACTTCCTGTACGCTCCCTGCTATCATGCTATCAGTGTATCTTATCTCTGAATCGATATCACAAGGAAAACCACGTAAAGACAATCGCTGCTTAAGTACGACATACCTATGAACTCATCGGCCCAAATTTGTTTGTATTGGTATTAGCTCTTAAGTATGTATACTGTTCTTAGGAAGTGAAGCGATTCATAAAAGGTTCCGTGTAAACAATACCAATGATCTTTTAGGAAAATGTTAAATTTACAGTAAATTTTTAAACTACTCCATTATCTAGTGATTTCAATTTGACACTATTGGCAGTCACTACGGCTGATTAATGGTTGGTGTTACGTAAAATAATTTAGTTTTAATTCGTAATATAATGAAAAAAGGTTACATAAAGACGATTAAAACCAGCAACTGACAGCAACAAAAAATAAACATTCTCTTTCGTGAAAAATCATTATAGGTTACGTTCCAAGATAATTTACGAAAATTTGGTAGCGGTATATATTATATTATATACGGAGTTATATTTATTTTTTGGCATCAATAGTTTTTTTTTTTTATATAAATAAGGTAGTTGGTGTAACACTTAACCGGTTAATGATGTGTTTTAGTGTGTTGGAATTAGTAGTTGGTTTTTCGTATGAGCATGACTTCGTCGCCCAAATGCCAGGTGGTCATATGTAAACGCCGCCGGACGCAGCTTAACCGCAATGTCGATTATTGGTAACTGTGGCTAACCACTGCACCACACCGTGTCCTTTATTCGCAGCATAGCAACAATATGCCCAAGAAGAACACCATAGTGTTTGGAAACCGGACTTTCCGATACCACTTAAGCGACGTTAATTTTAACGAACTTCGACCATTTATTGTTTGCATCTGTTCGACAGCAAAAGCATGCGTTTCCAACGTTAATGAATATTTAAGATGTGTTATATTCAATATCACTTCATGTTTTCATATGACCGGAATAAAAAAACCGGGCAGATTAGTTATATGTGCACCGCGGTTATATAGTTTTCCAAAACGTTATTAGATCCGTTTAAAAATTAAAAACAATAATATCGTAATTTTATATAGGTATTTTAAATATTCATCTACACATAATAATAACTTGTTCTGCATCTAAATTCAAACTGTAGTAGTCTGCAAATGTGATAGACGATTGTTATAATTATTATTAAACAAAATCAATAATGTATGTAGTTTAATAATATGTTATAGAGTCGTATATATTATTAGAAAAAATATTCATAAAACTTTAAAACTCGTGGACAACGTGGGAGGTTAGCACCCCGACTTGGTTCAATCAGCTTTAAGAGAGTGCAGTCATTAGGAAAACGCCACAACATAATAAATCCGTGTTCAATAGAACCACACTAGTGTTATAAGAATTAACATTAGAGTAAACTGACTTACTATCAAATTTATAGAGAAGAACATTATCTGTGTGATGTCATAGGATTTCACGATTTTTGAATTTTTGGGCGCGGCTTCCACCTAAGTAACGTGACTCGTGATTTGACTCGTGACGTGACTTTTTTTACGTGATTTTTTTTACTGACGTTTCTTACAAGTAATTTTCCATTTCATACATACAAAAATCACTCGTGTCCGTACGCTGATCCGATAAGTGATACGTGACCTGATAAGTCAGATCAGCTTACGGATACAAGTGATTTTTGTATGTATGTAATGGCAAATTATACTTGAGTCAGATCACGTGTCACTTCGGTGGACTTCAGCGCCGCGCCTTCAGCAAGTAATGATTGTGTGAAATATTATAAATTTGAAAAAGCTCATGACTCGCACTTAAAAATTAAAATATCGTAAAAAACCCATAACATTGTGAACATAATATCCTCTCCTTTAAGATTGATGATAGGGCAGTTACGCCATGTACCTTGTATGCAGTTATATATAATATTGCTCTAACATCAAACGTAACAACGGCACAGAATCAGTTCTACAGCACGTGGATATTTGTTATACGTTGTACGTAGTATATGCGACGAAGATGACGACACATGTGGCAGGACGAAGCGCAACGCCAAGGATAAAATGTGTCCCAACACGTGTTCACGGTTTCCGAGCGAAATTCAATCGGTAGTGGTGTGAAAATTTGGTGGAAAAAAAAACGAAAAAACAAACGAAAATGCTCGTTTTCTCGTTGACGCTGCGCAAAAAACAATATAATATTATATAGATAGTAGTTGCTGGAATCACTCGGCACGCAGAGTGCGGGAGCCAAGTCGGGGGGCGGGGGTGCACTCGGCTATATTATGTGCACGATTATATTTTGATCTTGAAGATTGTTGCCCTGGTTGTTACGGCCGTTCTTGGCGGCCGGGCAAACGGTCACCCTGCTCTCGTACGTGGGTATCGCGTACTTGATGTTTGGGTACGCGCACGGGCCGCCGTTGCGCTCCAACGTGACCAGCGTGTCGTCGCACAGGTCGGCCAGGTTGTACGTGACGGTCGGGTCCAGGCCGTCGGTGGCGGTCACGTCCAGCGGCCGCGGGCCGTGCAGGAACGCGCTGACGGGCGGCAGCAGTTGCCGGTAGTACGGCACGAGTGCGCGGGCCACGCGACCGTTCGCGACCACGGTGGCCATCATCTGCAGCGTCTTGAGTGCGCGCACCATTGCCGGCCAGTTGCGGGGCCCGGCGTCCAGGGCCAGCCGCAGCGGCATCACCATGCGCGGTAGCGCGGCCAACACGCGCTCGCCGTCCAAATGGTCGCGGGCCACCATGTCCCATAGCCCGAGCGTGGCGCACGTGGCGTAGGGCCGCAGCCTGTCGCGCAGTCCGTCGGCCATCAGCGGCATGTACGTCTCGTAGTTGACGGTCTCGAACGGCACGCGCCACCGGAACCGGCGGTCGGCCGTCGCGCCGTATACCGCGGTCAACGGGAAGTCGGGCCGGTTGAAGTTGGTCGCGAACGCGGTGGCCGCGACGACGGCACTGCCGGTCCGGCGGTTGCGCGTCACGTCCGCCCGAGGTCGCGTCGTCACCGTGTTCTTCTGGTACGCCTGCATGGAGAAACCCGGTACCTTCCTCGGCGTCGTTTTCTTCAATTTCGTTCCCGACATGATGCAATAGTATTATATTATCCGTATACACCACCGACGTGCGATTATTATGAATATTGTCCGGGTGAAAATGATGCCAACGCAGTCCTCGTCCGGAACTCGGTTCAAACAGCGAAAAAAAAAAAAGAAAAAATATTTCGACGTGCAATAGTGTATGTTATATTGATAAAATATTATTTCTCGATCAATATCCCATGTACGACACAGAATCTATACGATAATAATAGTACATGTATACAATAGCGACCCTGGAATGTTTACCATCACTGGTGGTATCTATCCATACATACCGGCCGGGCTTGTATTATTATCATTATTATCGGCCAGAGTACGGTAAATCGGCATTTTGCAAACTTGCACGGGTAATTACATTTTAAGTATTCGTATATGTATTATAGATCCTAAGTGCAGACACGAGAATAATTTATAATTTTATCGTCATGATGAAAATGGTTTTTTTTTTTTTTTTTTTGTATCTGCGTTATGTACACTTCTTGCACAAACTGCCCAATTGGGGCTGACGAGAACTTTTGCAAGCCCTAGGGCTGATCGATTCCAGGTCCCCTTTACTTACACTTATTTGCAGGCAACCAAAATATACATACCTTTTGTACGTAATTTAGTACAATACAAATATTCATATTTTATAATATTATGTAAACATCAAAAACATATTATTTGGTTTATATTTATAATCTTTTATTTAATTTAATAGAATAATAGGTACGTTTAATTATAGCAGTTGTAATTGAGCGAATCAATCATCGTGTCCTGTAAGGATCCCAACTCCCAAGATTGGTTCTCGTAATTTTACACATACACAAAATTATTAATAATATTTGTACTCTCTACGGTGTTAACATGTAAAATTGATATTTCCTCCTTCTCGCTTTTTGCAGCGTATACTCTGAATCTTATTTTCCATGTAAACGGTATAAGCAACATGGTTTGGCAATTCGACACGTTGTATTATGTTCTCTAGGGATGGTATTCATCGCGAACTCACGTGATGATGGTGAATGATGGTCACCTTTCCGAGTACTGCTAACAACAACTATTAGCAGTAAAATTCAGGAACACGCACAATCCAACGTTTTAACAACTGCGCATCACGCTCGGGTTGTGAATTTTTATTGAACCAGATAAATCGCTTTGGACGATCTTGCGCATATTATAATGTTGAACACAGTAACACAAATATCAGAGATTATATGAACATTTTCATAGATGCTTTGTTCATTGTTCACGAATTATCATCATTATAAAAGTTAAAACGTTTTTAAAACAAGATCAAATGTCAATTTGTCATTCGTCATATAATATCCGCAAACGGCGCGGACAGACATTTATTAGAAAATAATTTAAAAGCTTTGAACACCTATAAAATGATAAACATTTTTTCATAATTTTCATTTATACATGTACTTAAATCAGTATTACTCAAGGTGTAATTTTTATTCCGATAAGTATTTTCCTACTTAAAACCTTACTTAGTAATATTATTTTACGTTTATCACCACTTTGAGTTTAAATATATTTGACCATCAAGATAAATCAAATTTTATAATTATAATTTTGTTTATATAAATCTAAAATACATTATCAACGTATTGATTTATTCCTTCAAAATCATTTTTAAAGTATGTGTTTTCTATAATGATATTTTTTCAGTGTATATTTATTAAATATAATATCAAACAGGCAGTAGAGGTATTACAAACATTATACATATTAAATTGACATAATATGGTATACATATATATATATATATATATCAATAATTTTTGCTTTATTAGACTATTAAGTTTTTTTTTTTTTTTTTGTATTGTTAGGGAGATTTGGACATCATGTCCATTATATCTCAACAATTATTTTTATGAAGACTCAATTACGTGTTTAGTTTGGGAGGGGGCGGTAGCGGCATCTTCTCAACGGACGGCTGTGCCGCCCTGACTCGAACCGGTGATCGTACGATTACGCACAGCCGCCTTATGCCGCTAGGCTATGACAATACTTCAAACTGTTATGTAACAAATAATAATTCCGAATCGTATATTGAAAATAAAATGATATACATTATACATAGAATAAAACTAGATATATTTCTTTGACATCGAACAATATTGCACTTTTATTCGGAAATTATAAATTATTCTAACTTCGGACTTGACATAATAATAATGGCTACCTACAAGCATGGTTTTTGTATGTTAATTAAACTCGCATTAATGTAATATTCAGAACGTAAAATACTGGACGTGGATATAGCTTTCATTAAGAATGTTGTTTTATATATTATATATTATAATATATTGTCATGATTTGCGCGGGCGGGTTAAGGTCGGCGCGAACCAGCACACCATAGCAGAACGCAAACACTTTACACTGAAAACGTAATAAAAGTAATAAAACCTATGTCGAGTCCATGGCCGTGTATGATAGTGTCGTAGTTCAAAGGTTTAACCGCACCTACACGCGCGTAATATGATTATAATAACAATATATAATATGGTATAATGCGTAAAAGTCGTCGTCGGTGGAACGTGGAAGAACAAACTTTGCCGGTGTCCCCGTGTGCAGCACGCGCCACCGCGGTATCGCACTCGTTGAAAACTTGCGGTAAAAACAGTTGTTCGATTATGGCGAGAGCCCCAAGTTCATGTTATACATCGATCACTACATGTTTTATTAGTTCAAAATTGTAATAATTTTGTAACACAACCATTGTACGTTGGAGTGCGCGAAATCCAGTTAGGAAACAAAGCTGTTCTGCCCGCAAAGCGGTTAGCCTCTGGCGTAGGTGTGGTAAAATACAAAAAAATACACACACATATGTCACACACACACACACACACACACACACACACACACACACACACACACACACATATACATATATGTCTTGTCACATTAAAAACATTACACATTCATCACATACGTGCACTCATACACATACATACACACATATTTGAAAATACAATTGATCGTGTTTATGTAGACAAAAACCACATTTATCCTTTATATAGTTACATATATTATAAAATACATGCATATACGCATACATTGCAGTCGCCACTCAGCGGATGATCAATGATCCGTTAACGTTTTCGATAAGAGTTAAAATCTAATATCACAACGGTCGAAACGCGTTTCTAAAACACAAAATATAGTACAGCTGTACAGTCTAGACAACAGATAATATCAGATGATGTATTATAATAACATTAATAACGTTAACGTCTGCTTTTGGATTCGATTGATTAAACTCGTAAAACGTTCAAAAAACACAATTTAAAAGAGCATAAGAACACAAAGTCGTAATCAACTGGAATTTGACTTCATTTAACTATATATAGTATATAATTAAACGGATTTAACACACAATGTTTCGATTACATTTTCGGGGAAGTTTTTAAATGAAAAGTGGGGAACTCAATTGGAGGAAATTAAAAATACAGTGACTTTGATTACACACTTCATACATTCACTAATTATATAGGTATTCTATTTTACATTCTATCTATTATGTATTTACGTATGTAACTCGTGGTCTTATCAAGGCGAGGGGCAAACATTTTCTTTCCTCAATGGAATAAATTTATATATATAGTATATAATAAAATATATTTCTCATGAGAAAAATAATTTGTTAATTTTCATACTCTTCTTAGTAATAATTATAATTTATTGAACGAATAAAAATAAATAGTCTGTTTGGTAACAATTATTTGTTTAATTAAACAACCCCAGAATCCACAAATGAACAAGAATCAATACATTCTCACTCTAATAATCAGTTTTACTTAGCAAATTTTCATTAAGTTATTACGATACTATTATAAATCGAAACAGGAAATATAATTTAAATGAATTCCTTTTTAAAAATATATTTAACGTTCTACAAAAATAAACCAAAGAAGACTGAAAGTTTGTGCAAGGAATAAATACAAAATGGTGATAATGGCCAATCACAATGCCTATATATCTGCAATTGCTTAGATTTAAAACACCAGACTAATAGGTTACTTTGAAAATTATTATTTACTAACTAATTATATATTATAATACATAATTTTATTTATTTATTTATTCTTGAATTATCAACTGTTTATATATAATACAATATACTATCTATTCCAATATATTTCTAAGCAAAAAACATATAGTTTTCATAATTAATTACTAATTATGCATATTCTACCAAAGTGACATAATTTATTTATAAAATAGAAATCATTTGATATTATATTATATTCATTCAACCGATGTTATTTGGAATAAATAATTGCTCAAACGATCTATAATTATACAGTTATTTGTTCAAGCAAAAAAACATTTTAAGTCGATTCGCCCAAACGGTCTACGCTCATTCCTAATAATTATTTTAACAAAAGATAACCACTATTAACTAACTTCGTGAGCTATCGTTGTGTTTTAATTGTCCTATCTCCTATCATCGTAAAAATATGGATTTAAAGATCACGTAATATATAAAATAAGTAATAATAATATGTGTAGAATAAATTATTATTATTCAATAAATATTTTTATAAGATGTTCGTAGAAAGAAAGACACATGCGGTCAATCTTACATGGAATTTCACTTTATCGGTTTTTTTTTATTTAATTTTCCTCTCGTTCTTTGATTTTTTTTTCAGGTATATTATTTATTATTTTATAAATTGAATACTGAATAGGTTTAATACTTTAGTGATTATTAGTCTGTTAATATACAAGGCGTTCCAAAATGATTCATCCGATTTTAGTACCTAGACTAAATATTGTTCCTGTAATTTGAGGTGAACGAAGCACCAACCATCTAAAAGGTGGGATTATCGAGTTTTTATCGATTGCCGATAAGTTGCGATAATGTGCAATTTATTAGTCACGTGTCGTAAATTTCTAAACGATCAGCTATACCACAGCAATGGATCGGTCATTGTAGTGCTAATGACGCTAATGTTCGCCGGATCTTATACTCTGTGATTTTTTTCTCTGAGGTTCCATAAAAAGCATTGTTTATGTACCTCCCCTTCCAAAAAATCTTAACGAATTGAAAAATCGCATTACAGACATCATCAACTTGGTTACAGTGGACATGCTTCAATAGGCTTATGAGGAATTTGTTTTTCGCTTAGATGTGTGTCGTGCAAGTAAGGAGGGTCACATTGAACATTTATAAGCATTGTACCTAAAACTTAAAATAATCCATTAAAATCTAAAATTTATTCTATCATATTCTATTAATCAAATTTTACAATAAATATGATTTTTTGAAATCGGATGAATCATTTTGAAACACCCTGTACATTTATTTGTATAAATTAAAATTCTAACTTTTAAACACTGCAAGCCAATGACTTGTTATATACAAGTATGTTACAACGATCACCCATGTAGTAGTGCCCAAAAGGTGTAGGTATTGAAAATTAAATTAAAATAAATTTCTCTTTGCACTAAGGCGGTGGTCTATATATATTATGCATTTATATTTTATGTAAATTAAAAACAATTAGAGCTTTTTGAGAGTAATTAATTAAAACCAATGGCGTAACTGTATCAGATATTGTGATGCATACATACAGGTAATTTTTATTAATTAATTGTACACTATTTATATTTAAATATTTAATACATACTATAACGACACACGTATTAAGATATATTAATTAATAGTTATAATTATCGCATAACAAGAAAGTGATTTCAATGCAATGGTATAGGGGGAAAATAAAATACAACTACGTGTTATTATATTAATGTTTATTATTACAAGGTAATAATATAAGTTCACATTATAAAACGTGTATTGCACTTTGGTTTGTACTCAATTGCTGCATTGTATTCATTCAAAACTATGTATAATTGCAGGACATAAATAATATAATATGTTTTAATCCTAAAACAGCGAGTGGCCTCACAGCGAAAATGCGCTTCTCAGCCGTAAAAATAATTTTAGATTTCTTCGATACACCGACCCCGTTTATTATTCAATGTTATGTACAACGCTTGGCTTGGTTGCCAAATAGCAATCATAAAAATTGAATTCGGAAAAATTAATTAACCTTCGTGGATACCTTAAAGCATCGTCGTTATTGTCGTCGAATGACGAAATCGAAAAGAAATAACCACAACGAAAATAATGTCATTTCTCACGTTATGGTCATATTATTACATCTCGGTGACTCGGTGTTGAAAAAACTGAACCGAATACGATTACATATATATGTAAAATCTGTTTCTAAAACTACATGTACGTCGCATGTGCAAAAGCGCTCATGTATGTAGTATACACAATACATACGTATGTCATGTTGACAAAAATATAGACAGTTAATGGTGCAAAGTCGAGTTTCTCAACCAGAAACGTATGCATGTAAACGCGTGAATGAATACGGTCAGTTAGTGAGTGTGGGTATTATATGTTTGTTGTCGTTATTGAACGGATCGAGACAAGCCCAAAATAGTATGTAAAATGTTAATGTGTAGATGAAAATACAAACGAATGAAACACGAACTGCGTGAAACACGAACCGATGTATGTTCTACTGTAAAACGGACTAAATGGAATATAAGAAGCAAAAAAAAAACAAAATATTACAGAATAAGACGAAATATAATACTATATTAAATATATTGGCTACTCAAAAAAAAAAATCCAATACACATTTTCCCGGTGCACGTGATATAAGCTCTACATGGCCATCTTATATCTCAATAGGGGCGGCTCCAGAGACTTGGTTGGGAGAGGGCTGTTATAGTTTTCAGAAAATTTTACAAAAACAAAAACAATCATTTTCACAATACAAATTCAAGCCGTGTATTTTGAGTTTTTACAAATACATCAATTATATTATAATCTGTATTTGATTAAAAAGATCCATTTCCTTAAAAATATTTACTATAGGCAATAGGCATAGTAGTGTAAACCTATCTTTAGACATTTTTATGCAAATTTATGGTTTGATTTTATTTTGTTTTTAACAATAAACAATTTTATCTAAAAAAATACGAGCCTGGGGGAGCACATCCCCTAGGGCCCACCTAGGAGCCACCCCTGTATTCCAAGTGCATCGACTAATGTACATGTTCTTTATCGGTGGTTCTATAAACGCGAACTTTGCGTACTTCGCACGACTTACAATGTCCATCCTGGAGTAAGTACCATGAAAAAGTGATTGGGGACGCATGCAGGTGGGTCGTGGGTGGATGTTTTTAAAATGATTCAATCAAATTATTCGACACACACATGTTATAGTAAATCATAGTAAATGTGAACAAAAGCCGCCATTGTGTGTATAACATTATCTAAAAACCACTCGTATTGAATTATAATATAATATATATGCCGAAGAAATTAAAATTCGGCCACGCGTGTAGGAAAACGTGACATTTCTCTGACGCGTATACGCTCGAATACTGCAGCAATCTCGCAGATACACCATACCAATCGCGTTTCGTCAAAAAAAAAAAAAAAAACCTTATCCGTATTCGAAAAATAATTACGCGAATGTTGCGCCAGTGGTCCGCGCGAGACGACTTAAGGGTCCGCGGACAATGTGTTCTGGCCTTGATTCCGACTACAATACAACATAATATGTGTGTTATCCGTCCGCGATTATTATAATATGATACATAATAATCATGTACGAATCGACCCCGGACGGACGGTGACAGACATAAGCACAAGGACAAGTGCAAGCATCGCGCGCTCGGGCTCCGATTCGACTTTCACCGGACTGGTATTGTTGGGAAACGCTGCTGCAGCAGTAAGTATACTGGCTGCGTACACGTACAATACCTATACAGTGGTGTTACAATTTCATTGGAAACGGAATACGTGAAATGAACAAATTAATACCCATTAAAAAAACGGCGCTCGAAATGTACGCGGCTAAACGATTATTATTAATCAACCTATATATTTTTTTCTTTATTTTTTTTTTTCTCTCGTTTAAAAAATTCCGTCTGTCTTGTTCACAGTTCGTGATTGTTACTGACCTCTCACCTCGTACGTACATAAATACACACGTATTACGTTGTATAGCCTATATATTATTAATATATTTATTTGTATGTATACATATGTATACGCATTGTCCGTTTGGTTTGTATACACACGCGTTCCACTAAAATCGTTATTTGTTACATTAAACAAACTACCACTCTTTTATCACACGTGTGCGTGGGAGGTGTAATATATCATTTTTAGAAACTGGATATTAATAATACGTGTAATGTTGTACAACGCAGCACAGCGTTATTGGCTAATTACAACGATAATAAATATCTTTCCCGACCAACGTTAAAGATTATACGCTCTACCGTGGGCGCACGCCTAAATAATAATATAATATTGTATGTTATACTACCTATAACATTTTTATACGTGATATTATACTATACAGCAATACGGTTGTGCGGTTTCTCAAAGTTCGTCAAATCTATATTTGAATCATACTCACATAATCTGCAAAATTCCTGTCTTTTTGACGAACCGGTACATTATAGCAGCGTCGTCTTCAACATTCCGTCTTCTGCGTATGCTTCGGACACTTCATTCGACCAGTTTAACAGTCATTCATATCGATATTCAATTATATCGATTTGTGACATTAGCTCGTCTGTATTTTCATTTATATGCGGTATTTCATCGATATGCAGTGTTTTTCAGGTGATTTCGTCTTCCGTCCAAAAACCCCAAGCATACATGTATTAATTATATGGGTAGAAGGCAAACGGCTTGGCGGTCGCGTTGTTACATCGAAACTCGATGAATCGTATTCAAGGCAATAGTATACTTAGTACCTACAGACTAAAGTTATTTTTTGCTGATTTCGAGAGGATGTTTCACTAGCAAAAAGCATTTCTTAATATGTGAAGAGTAAAAATAAGTTTTTAAAGTGCTTATGAATCATAACTGTCACGTCGATTTAGTCAGTACAAGTACTATTCACTGTCTGTGAAACATACATAATAAATCATTTAAAGTCAATGTACATTTATATTTTAAATCCTTGCAAGTAAAGCACAACGATCGTTTCGAAGATTTAATTACATTAATATGTGTTCTATAGACTACATATAATGTTCTTATTCTTATTTTTACGTGTCAGTCCGTGTCTCATGGTATTCAAATTTTTAATGTCCTTCTTTGTCCAAAAATTAGCAATTTTAATTTCATTCTCTTTTAATATGGTCTTCCGAAAAAGTTCTTTTTCTCTTCTCTAACTGCAGATAGTATGTAGGAAATTCTTATAAATAGCTCGATTTTTGTACATTCTCGCACTCACAGTTCACGTCTGCAGTGGTTCAAGAATGTTCTATTCAGTCCTTAACCATTTTTAGAGTACTGAGTAATTATCACTGGCGTGCGCCGTATAAACCATTACGTATAAACCATATCAGCGTATTAATAGACGAGACATTTTTTTTATTTTTTTATTAATAAATATTGGTACATCGAAAAGAGTATAGGCTCGTTCACGCATTGCACCACGTAAAGAATAGATGAAATATTATAAAAATATTATAGCACCACTGCGTTGTACGTAGGTTGTATGTATATATAAGGTGTATAACGATCGCGCATCACGACTGACAAAATAATACGTTGGAAAACGCACATCACAGCATACATATATCTTCATATTATTATATTATTATTATACGTTTTATCTTCGCTACTGCACTCGAACTACACCGTATATTGAGTTATAAAAACGCACAACAAATAAATAATATGCACCACGCCTCTTGCACTAACAATATCATATATTATGTGCACTGTCTATATAGTATCTTCCAATCAGCGAGAATATGATGTATTGCCTGCAGTATATCTCAGCGTTTCTGCAATATAATAATATTATTAGGTATGTGTCGTTATACGCACTCTGTTCCAATACTATACGACCACGTAACAAAATAAAATAACTATATGTATATATTGTTACGTATTTACATTCAAAGGCATATTACAATAGATAATATTTTGAAAAAAATAAAAATATTACACAGGCACACGTATTAAACCTTAACACGTAATTATACTACTATTATATAGGGTATTTCAGGATGATTTGACAAATACAAAAACTTTTGTTTTATTAAACTTTTTTTTTTTATTAATATTAAAGGTTACAATACAATAAAATTGTATTTAAATATTTTTTTTTTACTTTTGAAACTCAAATTTGAAAATCTAAATTTTCATTTTACCATTAAACAAAAATAAAAATAGTAATTTTGTAAACAGGATGTTCATAAAAATTATTGCATTTAAATACCTTATTAAAGTTTGATTTATTACAACAATTTAAACTTTTTCAAAATTTGAATTTAATAATTAAAATTATTGTACAATATTGCATAATGCGCCAAGATTATATAAGGTTCAATCTAAATGAATGAAGACAGTATCATTGTTAACTTTTTCACAAACTTAAAAATCGTAGAAAATTAACCGATAAACCTTATTAAAGTTTTAAGCACCAACATTTTTCTAAAAATCCGTGACATCATAGAATGGTAATGGATTTTTTTTTTTTTTTTGTACCTAATAGTATTGAAAAATTTGAAAATTGAAAATTTAGGTTTCGAAATTAAAAAAAAATGTTTAATACATTTTTAATGTAGCGCAGTACAATATAATTTATCAACAAAAAAAAAAAAATAAAAATTAAAAATAATGAAGAGAATAGAAATTATTGCATTTGTCGAATCATACTGAAAATACCTGTGTAAAAAATACCTGTGTGTGTGTGTGTGGAATCGATTAGTGGAGATCTCGACTCGAGATCGTTATCGATATCGAGCGTTTGTGCGGCGTGAACGTAGCCTTCCCGGGGATAATTTCTATAACACCACCCACATTATTTAAGTTCGTAAAAAAACGACAAAGATTGTGTAACCGCTGCAGCACTAGTGTACCGTATATTGAGTACGCGGTATAGCGCCACGAGAGTCCAAGGTCCGAGAGCACGCGTTCACCAATACAATCGTAGTAATATACGTAATATATTGACACGAGTACTTGTGTGTGTTTGTGTGTGTGTGTGTGTGTGTGTGTGTGTGTGTGTGTGTGTGTGTATTTATTTATGTGTATCTGTATGGCGTATGCGCGTGTACCTATGTTTATAATACCGCATTCCTAGCATTGCGTCCATGGCCCTACACGAGTATGTGTGTGTGTGTGTCTGTAAACTGTAAATAATATACATGTAAATGTTATAATACCTACAAACACTGGCACACACACTGTTTAGCAGTAAAAATAAATTAAATGTCGCTAATGAGTAATGAATGCAGGTGTACTCGTACCTATGTATTAACGTCACGCGCAGTACGCGCGTGCATATTAACATATGAACCAAGATATCTGCCAAAATGTTTACACACGTATAAAATCGACCGTCGCCTAAAATATCAGAATACTAATAAAAAATATAAAACACAGGATAACATTATAGAATACAAACGACACTTTATGTTTTCTTAAGATCAATTCTTTATTCCATAATATTAATTTAAAATCCAAATCCACGGTTGTGAAAAATCACAAGATAATTTTTAATTGTCAAACGTAATAAAGAAAGTTCTAGGTTTCTAACTCGTTCATCGACGAATCACGCTACTGCAGCGGCTACACGAATTTTTTGCATTTCGTGATTATATATTCAGCTGGTGAAACGGATAATTGACAATTGAAACACATCTGAAGTGATCATCAGCACATCATACGAGTAGAAGTGTGATAATTAAATTAATAACATTAGAATGGAAATTAAATTTCGTAAATAACCTAGGAAAAAAAAATATTTAAAGTTATCAATTATTGGTAATATTGGTAATTTATTGATAATTGTTGTTAAGTCTGAGCTATTTTCGGCTGTTGTTTTAAAGGACTCGTTATTAATTGAATAGGTTTTTTGCATTTATTAGTTGCACTGAATTTTGATCGTCTATAAGCTCATTTATCCATAAGCATGCTTTCTGAACAACGGCCGAAAATAAAATTCCTATATAAGTTATTTGATATTCACCTAACGTTTTAACAACAACATAAAATACAACGAAGTGATAGAATCTATTGATTTTAGAATGATGTGTGTTTTTTTTTTTTTTATCTTTTTTTGTGTCTGTCATCACATTTTGGGGCAGTAAAAATGTATCGATTTTCTTCAACAGCAACTTTTCTGAAAGGAAAGTGAATGTAGATGGTACTTGGGCAAGTCAAAAATCCAACTATTTTAATACTTTTTGAAAAAATCGAAAAAAACGATAAAAAAATTACGAAAAAAATGGGAAATTTTACGCAAAATCACGTTTTTACAAACTACATTTTTTTAAAATGCTCTAACTCAAAAACGAAAAACCGCACCAACTTGAAATTTTCACCAAATTTTTATATTGGTGTTTTATATATATGGTTAA
The DNA here is from genome assembly GCA_025469195.1 of Chaitophorus viminalis. Lineage (NCBI taxonomy): Eukaryota > Metazoa > Arthropoda > Insecta > Hemiptera > Aphididae > Chaitophorus > Chaitophorus viminalis. The sequence continues at coordinate 82,354 of JAIPRK010000616.1, forward strand.
GTAATCAAAGTATTTTGATTTATTTATAGACAATTTAAATTTTCAACTTTTGTAAATTTTTTTTTTTTAAAACATCTATAAAATTTAATTGGCTGGCCGAAAACTCTCAAAAATTTAATACAAGGTTTATAATAAGCTTAACTTATCCTCATTAGAAAATATCGAAGATCGTTTCACTAAAATTTTTTTTATAAGCCCATAAAGCTCAAATTTGTATAAAATGTGTCAAAATCACGATAATTTGCAAGTTATTATGTAGATAAAAATTCATAAAATTTTTTCTGTTTATACTTAAGGTTCAAAATTTTAACACTAGTTTGTCCATAAGCTAATCTTCAAAAATATATAAAAATTTCTACCGGACTTAGAGGATGATACCAATCATTGAATTTAAATTTAACAAATCCATTGTAATGACCTAGCCTATGAACAAGGTGCACTCCACCCCCAACTGAACAGCAGAGCGAGGCCCATCCGGTTATTTTTTTTATAATTTTTCTACATGAAAAATACTTTGTTATTTATATAAATATATAATATTATTTCAGTTTTTTTTTTTTTGTTGGTGGGGGTCTTTAAAACTATTTAAACGTTAATAGATTTTGACTTCAATAGTCCTGATGCGCTTTAACCAATTGTTCTCTGACTCTCTGCCTTTTCCGTAACAACAAAGGTTTTCGCAAAAACCACCTTCATATTTTGTTCACGAATAAAATATTATATTTATCTTAACATAGATACAACATTCAAAAAGTTCTAAATCTATAACATTTAAATAATACTCATACTATATGAGTATTATATAATAAATCATACTCATGATATCAGATACTGGTGTTTATGTACACAACAGTTGTAAAACATGTTTAAACAATAGGTACATATCAAATAAATAATATCAATCGTCGAAATGATTAAATGCTACACCATAAATACAATTGTGGATATTTTATTATGTGTAATAATTTTAAAAATTTAACAGGCCGAGCAATGCAAATTATAATTAAATACATTAAATATTTAAAGGCTTGCTTTAAAATCGTAAATATAGAGGTGTGGATTGGTACTATAGTTTGTACAAGACATTGAGTACATTTGCAAATTGCAACGGTTTGATTGTAGACCTATTTACCAAATCAATTAAAATGAATGGTGTACAATTTACCGTTTTAATACCAATAACTATTATTTTATCTCTAACATTAACAATACGTTCACAATATATATGGACACCGCAACCAAAAAAAGGTTAGTTTTATACTAAAGTATTAAGTACATACCTTTTATATAAAATAAAAATTATAATAACTTTTGAATGTATTTATATATTTAAAATTATGTTTAGTTATTGATTTGATATAAATATTTATAAAATATTATAATAATAATAATAATAATGTATTTTTGATTCAAGACGTAGCATTGGAAATGTATTTGAACGTTGAATTTATTGTTGTTTAGTAATAGGTCCTGGAATATCATCGTGTAATTATTATGGTTACATGAATGACGAATGCAGCAATATTCAAATACCAATTGATAACCTACCAGAAGAGTGCACATCGATATTTTGGGACGGGTTAACTGTTGAAAAAGATTACAGTGTCGTTTTTTGGTATAATTTTGGAGATGATAAAGGTTAATCAAACACGTATTAATAATTATTACCCATCTACCTTCCTTTACTAGTCATGATTCATGGATCATTGCTAGAAATATTTAATCGAATTCATAACTGTTTCTGTATAATTTTATTACATAATTATCTTAAATTTAAATATTTCTTTTACAAATTTATCAAATGTAAAATTGTAGTTTACAGGAAATTATATTATTATGCTATTCAAATTCTATGCAGATTAAAAATATAATGGCCCACACTAGGTTTATATTAATAATCGTATCTTATATTTTTATGATCAATTTCAATATAAATAATTTTAGGCGTTCTGGATGAACTTCTGAGTTATAATAAACCCGTATATGTGTATTACGGTCAGCCCAGTCAGAAAGTATGGACTCAAGTTTTTGGTTGTGACGGTTCTAATGCAGTAGATAACATTAATCACAATATGGAAGGACTAAAAGCTTATATGGATGCACACCCAGGGATCACAGGACTGATTCTTACATATTTAGAGCTAGATGTAAGTTTCTATTTATAAATAAATATATTGAGATTGTGCATTGACGGAGGTTTCTTCTTATTGTATTCATTACTCTGACAATATAATTTATTTATATACTTATAGTTCTAGTTATACTAGTTATAGTGTAAGTGACAAAAAACGATGTTACTTTAGTTACCAAACAAATAAATTTATTATAAATCTTTCATTTACGTAAAATCAATTCAGAAAAATATATAGTTTAGTTGTCATGTTTAAATTGGTTAATAGGTAGGGACATTTTGGAATATAAAATGAATCACTATTAAAAAACAAGAATATTTAGGTAAATGAAACTTTGACAATTATCGAGTGGTAAATTAATGATTGAGTTATTGATAAATTTATTTATTTCCATCAATGATAATTCGATAAAGTGGTATATCAAATGAATATATTATTTATTTTTAAACAGTATACAAAAGTTTTGTTTTGTTTTTTTTGAAATTAATATAAATAGATTGATAAAAATGGGATGAATAGTATATTTTAATTTTTATTTATATAAAAACATTTATTTATAGTACATAAATTTATTTCATGTAATTATTATTAACCATACTTGTACTTACTATATTTTGTTTAAGCTTTAAAAGTTAACGTTGCAACTGTGTACACAAAAAATAATTTATCATCAGTACCATTATGTGAAAATATCACTATAGTCGAAAAGTTGTATAATAATAAAAATAATAATAATTTATATCATTTTACTAATATTTATTCATATATAAACCATAATAATAATACATTCAGCAATTACAATGTTGAAATACATAAAAGTTTATAATATAAACATAGGTATATTTTTAATTCTTTCTAAAAAAGGTTGAACTGTACCATTTCTTAATGATAATGGTTAATCTTAATTCTTAAAATCTAATAACTATTGACTATTAATCAAAATTTTTTATAAAATTTATATAACACATTTATTTGTACAGGAAAATTCACCAGAATGCACAGGATATACTGATCATTTAGTAACTTACATTAATGCAATGAGAGAAATGTTTCCTGACCTGGAAATTGGCATAGAACTGGTTGGAACATTTCTATTAGACTACTATGCAGCCCCGAAAATGGAGTGTGAGAGTTGAATTATTATTTTTTTACTTGTGCTTATGAATAATACATACATATATATATATATATAAATTAATTATTAATAATCGGTATACCTACCTGTTTATGTATACGTGTACCTATAATAATTTGTACTATTCTAATTTTACAAGATATTAATTTTATTTTTTCATTTCATTTTAAAGGGTTGGACTTCAATGTTCTAGATGACTATTTGGATTTCTATATAGTTTATGTCTGCAGATTAAATGACTGTGAGTTTAAATTTAAAGTCGGCGGTTCCTCACCTGTTACTGGCAACGCACCTTACACTTTGGTATTGATACTCATAATTTGTAAAACTCATGGATAAAATATTCAACTGATTCTTATTCCTAGACTAAAATACAAGAGTGTCTAGATATAATGAATGTTCCGAGTGAAAAGGCATATTACGATATTCAGTTATCCGGCACATCAGAAGATACTGAGTATCATGGAGCGTCGTGTGGATCATATCAAGAGGTTAGTAGGTATATATGTAATTTATTAAACTTACCGATTGCTCAATCTTTTATGAGATCACTACACACACGAACTATTAATACTAATTGATAATAAATAGTAAACTATATTTATTTATAATTTAACACACACAGATTTAATAACATGTATTTAAATCTTTGGTTTCTCTTAAATCCGTAAATTTCTATATCTTCTTGTCTTTGTAGCTTATTATAGGTGTAATGTGTGTAATATTTGATTACTTAGAAATTGTATAAATGTGATTTAAACAATACATAAATATGTTTATAAATAAAGACGTTATATAAGAGCAGTGCATAGGGAAATTACCCTGCAGTGATGGAGCCTTTTTTGGGTATTTTTCTATTTCAACCTTAGTAAATCCTGATCTTTATATCTTTCAAGACGTCGAGGAAACAATGTATATTTTAACCATAATTTTTGTATAATGATTTACGTGTAATGATATTACCTATTTTGTTTAAATTCTGTGAGCCTTGTTAAATGTCGAATGAGTTTTTCCACGTACACTTCCATATTTATGCACAATTTGTTCATTGTATTATATAATTTTAAATCAATTGCTAATTTTTATATAATTATAGATTTGTACCAAGTCAAGAGAAACAATTCATTATTGCACAGATACAACACAATCATATTTTGAAAAAGTAATATTTTTTTTTTTAGTGATAATAATATAATTTGATTTAAACATTTTCATTTTATTATTATTGCATGCAAAATTTTAGGGACAATTTATCAAGCAAAACGCAGCAGGGTTTGTTGGTACAGATATCGATTTTGCTGACCCCAATAATGTATGTGATTGTACTCGTCCATTCGAACCTTTTTATGACATTTTAGATGGTTTTAATGGTAGTCCTGCTCCAAAATCTTGCATATTTATGGATTATCGCTTACTAAAATAGTGATAAATTGTAATTATTTAAACATAATTTATACACACACACACACATATATATATACATACCTATATATTAGTACAATTAATTTATAAATATTAAATATATAACAGGGGTAGTTAAAATTTTAAAGTATATTTACAATTTTATGTTATGCTGTTTTTTCTTAATGACAAATCGACGAACCTAAAAAGGCAAAATTGTATGAATTTAGTATAAGGAGTTATAAATAAACGAATTTTTATTATGATATTTCAATTGTGAAATTTAATTTCTTAATTCTTAGGTATTTTTGAGCAATAATTGTCATACTTAGTTAATATTAATGAAATTAACTCCCAAAACAAACATATTTAATTATTTATAAATTATATAAAGTACACTTTGAAGTTTTGAATATTATCAAGTTAATTTTAAAATTAATTTATTAAGATTATTGACAGTTTTCAACAGGGTAATTTAAAACATTGACATATATTAACATAAACTATATGTCAATATATGTCGAACATATAAAATCATTACCTACCTATAAACAGTGGTGTATCTCAATTTTTTGTAGGGGGTCTAAAAAATAAGTAAGTGAATATATGTATTTATCTATAAATTAATATTCTATGTACCTATAGTGGAAGTTTTTATGATTTTTGAAACTTTTTTTTTTCTAGGGTGGCAAAAATAAAAAACCGCAAACACTTGATATATTTATCAAATATTTATATTAGCGTTTTGTATATACCCAGTTAAGATTTCAAAGTATTTTGACTTTTATTAACTTATTTATAAACAATTGAAATGTTCGATTTTTCTAATTGTTTATTTTTGAAATATCACTAAAAAAAATTTGTCTGTCCAAAAAATCATTAAAAATTTATACAAGGTTTTATTATAAGTTGTGATTATAGCAAATAAAAATCGAAAATTGTCTCAAATTTTTATTTATTATTTTCATTCCTTCTTCAATCTCACCTTTACAAAAAAAAAAAAATATAAAAATAAAAAATAAAAAAAGAACCGGATGGACCTCGCTCTGCTGTATAGTAGGGGGTAGAGTGCACCTCGTTCATAGGATAGGTCATTACAATGGACTTGTTAAATTTGAATGCAATGATAGGTATCATTGTATACGAATTACGATTCTGAACGGAGATAATATGTTTGTCTAGAATAGGTATATTAGTTATATAATATATTATGTTATATTTATATTGAAATATTTTATCAATATTCTCTGTTCAAACGCTTATAAAAGAAAATTGCCTCTGGATTTCAAAAAATTTTGAATGACAATAAGAACAACTTGTGTGGAATCTTCTATTAAATTTTCAAGTATTTTGTACCAGCCAAATTCTTTTATCAACAATTATAAAAAAAATTGTAAAAAAATCGTATATTTCAAATGCCTATAAATAAGTTGCTTAAAAATCAATATCATATTATGAAAAAAATTTTAAATTTCTGTGACTTTTACTTTTAAATTATAGTATTAAAATTTTTAAATAATTTGAATTAAAGAATTCCCTCATTTCACTCACGAAGTAAAGAATTATTCGTCATTACTTTTTATTAGAAAAATTGTGTTAAAAACTTATTTTTCCCTTGAGCTCTTGAATTAGGTTATAAGGTCTCCATCCATCTTGATTTCTTTTTGTCTAATCGTCATAATTTTAGAGGTAATGTTTTTTATTGTCGTATTCGCCACGCAAAGGCTTGACGTATAAAAAAGATATTTTTCGGCAGATTTATTCCCCGACAGATATCTACTCTATAATGTCGTTTTACTCTCGAAACAACTGACTACAATACCGAGTACTAGATGTTCGAGAGTGAGTTTTAATCTTACCTGGGCAAATGTTATATTATTTCTTACCTAACCAACGATATCAAGTATGAGATAAGAAATATAACACCGCCTTAGTACCTTTAGAAGTAGATCGTCTAAAACACTTTCTTTACCAAAACCTTAGGATATCAAATAAAAGGAAAACTCAAATAAAAATATAACTCAATAATGAAAGGTAAAAACAGTACTATTAAAAAATCAAAATGTAACATAAAAACTCGTTCGCGTACAAAAATAACAATTACACCGTAGTCTTCACTAACCCATGAAAACAAACAGCACCTCTACTAACCCGCGGAGGCGACTACATCTTTATTTACCCGTGGAAACAACAGCCCCATTCCTCGACTCTGCTACTTCTTTAAGTATCCCTCATGTGTTACTGAAACAGCGTCTTTTCTGTGGCGATGGGCGCTGATGTTTGTTCTTTTTTTTCTTTTTGAATGTTACCCGAACAGTGTCTATTCTCAGAAACTACGATAATACACGATGGCCATACTATACCCAAATACATAAATATACGCAATGAGCAATCAAAACAATGCTTATTCGCTAAAACCACAATGACCTATATATTTTACAACACTATGTATTAAATAATTTAATTTAGTCATTCTCTTTTTTTCTCATATATGTTATAGTAATATGTTCATTTTGTTTTCTTATATTAAATTTTAATTTTTTTTTAATTTGCCTGTTATAATGTCAATTGTATGTCACTCTTTTTCATCATGATTATACTATGTAAAGAATTTCGGTCCGTTAAATTAAGCTAATTAAATAAACAAAAAACAAATATTTAAAATCGTTTGGGGATAAATCGTTATGTTGTGCTATTTTGTAAAAATTTAACAAATCCATTCTAATGACCTATCCTATGAACGAAGTGTACTCCAACCCCAACTGTACAGCAGAGCGAGGCCCATCTGGTTTTTTTTTTTACAGATATTTTTTAGAATATTTCGTGTGATAAAAAATATTGGAGAATATATTGATTAAAATTCAATACTACTACAGTACGTTATTCTGTTGTTCATGGATTTCCAAGTGTTTAGCTATAGCCTTATCCTTAACCATGGTACCCTTAAACGATGTTTGTACTTCATAATTTTCAGTCTAAATTCCTTAAGATTTCACTGTTTTCAGCGTACTTATGCCATACAATTATACATGGTTATTTTCGAATTCACCTATACATTTCTACTTTAAACTCCTTAGTGTATCACGTAGAATATCATATAATAAACTAATTATGTTTGTTTATGTCACAATTGTTTTTGTCGACTGTTATACAAATACTGTTATAGTGTAATATGGTAGATTTGTTAAAAATATATTATTCAATGCAATTTGTCGACCTATCAGTAACAAAAGGACACATTGTCTAAATTCAATATTTTTATTATACTGATCTGTCGAACTAAAATTGATTTATAAAATCAAATTAATCACTATATTTACTACTTTTTTGCATGTTTTACTTATCTATTTCTATACGAATACACACAGATACTCCGTACCTGTGATTTATCTCATGTAATTTATTTAATTATCACGTAATTGCAAGAAAAATTTACTATTTTAGTGATATTTACGTGAACATTTGGTTAAATTTGGTTATTATATCATATTTCTTGGGTAAACTTGTTATTATTTGCCGATGTTGCAAAAATATTTTCACCAATTGAATCTCTCTCTGATGCAATAAATTTACGGTCTAATCTGGACAAGCTTGTTAGCTGGAGTAAACAAAATTGTTTACCAATAAACATCAATAAATGTAGTATAATTACCTTCACACGCCTTCAAAATTCCATTTTGTTTAACTACTCAATTGACCAAACATTGCTTACAAGAGTCAATTATATCAGGGATTTAGGAATTTTACTTGAAGCCAATATGTCTTACTCTTCACATATAAATTCGATAACTAATAAAGCTTTTAAAATGTTAGGTTTTATTTACAGAAACACAAAAAATTTCAAAAATATAAACTCAATGAAAATATTATACTTCTCACTTGTTAGGTCTCACTTAGAATTTGGCTGTATGGTTTGATCACCTAATTATACTCTCTATATAAATCAGTTAGAAAATGTACAGTATAAGTTTCTAAAATTAATCTATAGTAAATTAAATTTAACCATTGACCGAGACTCATATCACTTACAATCAACCCATCTGGGGGTGTATTTGTGCGAAACTAGAAGAAGTGTTGCAGACTTGATGTTTTTATACGATTTACGGTAACGTTGATTCCCCCGAGCTTCTTTCCATGGTTGGTTTTAACTTTAAAAATTACGGTACGAGGTCACATAACCTATTCGTCGTCCCATCTTATACCACCAACTATAGTTCCGCATCATTCTTTCCTAGAGAACTTACTTTGGCTAATAGTGTTGCTAGTAAATTTGATTTTTTTTTCATGTCACGCCAAGTCTTTAAACAAAATGTTCATACAGAATTAAGTTCTGCTGTTAATTAAATTAAATATTACCAAATTTCAATATTTTCTCTGTATTATCTAATTATCTGTATTATATTATTGTTATTTTGTCTTGTAACTGTTAGTTTTATTGTTCTAAAGTCATACCATGTTTATATTTTTTTTAATGAAAATTTTTATGTAGCACATTAAGTATCCACTATCTACTACTATTTTCTATTTGTAAGTTTTGCATTGTAATTAATTATTTACTACTGTACTAATGTCAAATGTTCTAAAGGGTCCTCACCCGTTTATTTATAATAAAATAAATAAAATAAAATATTTCCTTCATAATATTATATATTGAAATTAAACCTAAGATTTAACGCGCCTGCTTTTGTTTCCGATCGTTTTTTCAACATGGTAATATTAATATGTCTTTGGATTACGTGATACAATTATTTTCAAACAATTACCGCATGAAAGGGTTAGTTTTAATTGTGCAATAAAGTATCTTTCAAGTTTGAATAATAATATTGTTTTTAATCGAATCCTATGTTATTCGACTATTATGGTGTAACGAGTTATTTTTATTTCAATAATTATCATATTATTGACACGTTTAAAAACATGATGCTATATTATCGTATCATCCTATAATAATTAAATAAATTATTACTTATCAAAGAAGCGAAAATTAATGTAAATTAAAAACTGTTATAGATTTATGTATGCAAGAGATATCTGAAATTTACCGCCGTTGGGTACACATTCTCTCGCTGGATTTCGGTTAATATTATTCTAAATACATTTATTTAAAAAATGTCAATTTGACGAAAATATGATGCCATAGAATGAATAGGTATACTTTTCAAGTCACGATAACTTACTTGGATGACCTTTGGAATATAATTTATTTATTTATCTGTTAGCCTGTACATGGCTATTATATTAGCATATATATAGACAATTTGCATTCGTAGTTTTTAATCAATATTTTAAGATAACATCATTACATAAGACACTGACCAACATGTAATTTATGATTAAATTGAAATATACAATGGATTAAACTTAATAAGCTTATATTGTTTCGCAATAGATTTGATCAAATGTATACACTGATAATCCTTAATAGATTTACGACAGTATATTTGTATTGTTTTTTCCCATTTGAAATTCAAATTATATACCCCATACATCATAATTATATATCTTGTGTATCTTGTGACTCTACGTAACAACGAAATAAGTATCTCAAATGAAATCTCTAAACCTACTGACAAACACTATTTCCAAGATTGGCAATTTTTCTAAAGTAGGTAATCATTTAATCTCAAACTAATTTTCATACTCTATATTATAAGGTTAAATAATATATATATACCGTTGTCCATCATATTCATATAACATATCTATATTCTATATAATATGTACTCAAGTATGTTATGATAAAAGTTGTTATATAATATATAATATATTTCTATGTAGTATATGTATATCGTACATAGGAATTATAGAAATTTAACACTTCCGCAAAGTTTAATAATTTTAAGATTACCCTGTATTGTGATACTTAAATAAATACTTGAATAATTGGCTACTTTAAAAATATAAAATAATATAAGCATGTATATGTGTATTTTCACCCTCCCCCCACCACCACGTTATACAATATCTTTGCACGCTGTGCAAATCTGTACGTTTTTCATTTTCAATGTTCATGACCACGGTCTTAGAATTAGTAGATCTTGTCATACCGTTATACCATGACGATTGTGTTGCTAATTTGGAATTACCACTGCCGTAATGATAAGGATAATAATACGCGTAACACAAAATAATGCGCTAGTATCTATATAGTGTGCTTTGGCAGTATTGGTTAATGAATCAATTTTTAAATCAAAAAACATTAACGATTTAAACACTAGGCAAGGTATACTCGTGTGAGTATATGACAACGGTTTGGTGAAGAAATCACGATAGTTAGAGTGATGGTTTTCAATATTTTGTTTATGTATAGGTTATTTGGTATTGGCGCGTGAATTTCAACAGCGTGAATTATGTCCATAACGTGTTGAACGGTTTTAAATCTGTGACAGTTAAAAATCGCGTCCGCGCGTGAATAATTCGCCTAGTGTGTAAGCGACTTGATGGTTTTGAAAATCCGGACGAATGATCTGCAGTGGCTCACAATGCAATTTTGACAGGCACGAACTGTTACCAACTATATATAGTATAATCACCCATCGAAAAACATATCTTTTTAATACGACAGGGCAAAGTTTACCCCCGTCTCACACATTTCGCAATATGCAGCTCAACCCTGGAAACACTTTGGTATACTGCGCTTTGATATAAATGTCGAGAGTAAACAACCGATTTCGATTATACCTTTGATAACGTTATTTCCCCGAAAACCGTCTCATGTTGCGTGCGGTCGCGCAACTTACTGCATGACATATACAGAAACAGAACGGACTTTCGTCTAGTCCAACAGAATCGCAATGGACGCTTCACAATACCGGTTCATAACCGCGCGGTATTATTATAATAATATTATTGTCTGTGTAATTGATGGTAGAATAGTTTACGTCCGCCAAACGCGAATGGTCGACATAATAAATATGCCCGTGTTTGTACACCGCACGAAGGTCGAGTATAGCCGTGAAAACAAATAATAGGTAAGTACATACGTAGATCCGTTTTCAAAATACGCACATAACATATTATAGCTTGGTATTATGTTATATAGCTGCCTATGTGCGGTAGGTAAACGTTGTTTGGCCCATAAGCGAACCGCATATTTTATCGACACGGCGTGCGCGCGGCCTGCAATGCGAATACGCGTCCATTATGTGCAGCGAGGTACATTTTCGCACGTGTAATGTGTTGTTATGTAATATACATATGTATATTTCCAATGCACGAAACCGCAAGCGCGTTAATGCCACGTCAGTAAGACGGTATAAGTGCAGATAAGTTAATGAAACGTCGGAGACTGACTATATCCGTATTAAAAAAAATAAATAAATAAATAAATAAAATACACAAATAAACTAAAAGCCTTGTATATAGGTATTTTGAATGTTTTTATATTCACTATGTAGTATTGGAACACACGTCTTATATCTGTTGTGTGTATAGAATGGACCGCATACTTGCCGTAATATACTGGTCAGGTATATTTAAATCATATAAGTTTTTTTTACTTCAATTGAAGTTTCACTAGAATACATAATAGATTTCAAGTAAAAATATTCTTGGAAAAAAGTTCTTATTTGTAATTTAATTTATCTGAAAAAAAAACAACAACATACAAAATAATCCTTTTGTAAACTATAAAATCCACAGTCTTAGTTGCTTTTGTCTCTAGTTATTTAAAATAAATCAATATTTATCGACATAAAAATATACGGAGTGTATCCCACGTGGATGTACACAGAGCGATAGAATTAATAAAATTCTAGTTTTTTTTTTTTATAGGAATCCCTGCACTAAAGACTTTTTTTAACATTAGTTTGGTAAATATAAATATTTTATTAGTATAGTCAAAAAATCGATTCTATATTTTTGTGAATAGAAGATATAGTTTTTTAAAGAGCTTATTTTTCTGAAAATATTTAAGGTTCAACTTTCAATTGTCATTAAATTCATGATTTTTAATATTAAAAATCATTGCATTAATATGAAATGTTATGTATGAAACTAGATCTAATAATATCTAATAACTATCAATTCTAATATTTTATCCATGAATGAAAAAAAAAATCTTCTAGAATACGTAAAAATCTGTCATACACCTGTAGTAATTACATTTATATTACTTTTCGAATTTATATTTATTAACATATATTGCAAAATATGTATATAAATAATACATTAAATAATATCTTCATATGTATACTCGAACATCTTATTTTACAACTTCCTATTATATAAATTCCTAAATTCTACTGGTGCGATACCATATATTGCTGTACGTATATAAGTTAGGGCCTAATGCTGAGTGACACGTAAATTTCTTTGAATTTACCTTAGTCAATTATTGTATCGGATGCGTTAAAGTCTTTGATCGTTTATCTAAAATGTAAGCCTTAAGCGTATTCGATTTGAATTATTCATCAGTAATGCTGAACAATAGTTGTTTCGTGGATTATGATGTATAATATAACACCGGTTGATGTGAAAAAAAAACGAAATATTTTGTTTCATTTGTATCAAACGATCTACTACGAAACTTGATATCTGTAAATCTGAGATCCAATAATTACCAGTTTAATGCGGAATTTACATTTCAAATCATAAATAATTTATTATAAAATTTGAATTATATATTATAATATGAAGGGGTTTCTGAGGGCAAGGATATGTCCTTGAGGCAAGCGATCACGCCCATAAAATATTCTTAGTAGCTTAATTGAACGAAATTCCGATATATAATTGATCTCATTATCTATGTATTATATTATGTATATATATAAACGTATCGTGCCAAAAAAAAAAAAAAAAAAAAAACTGTGAATACAAACAAAACCATATGAAGCAATAACTGTTACGAACAAGACACGACAATGAGTCGGACGGTCCACTTAAACGTTTTGAGCACAATTAGATTGCAAATCAAACCGTAATGCGCAGTTATGAAATTCAAAAGTTTTAGTAGAAAATATTTTAACGTTGATTTACTTAAATTTGATTGGCTATAAAATTTCAATGCTTATTCAATTCTTAAAACCTATAAAGTTGAAATCAATTTAGATATTATATATAGCACTAGCACATAACTTCTGTGACATAAATCGACTTTCATTAAAGACATACAGGGTGTTTCAGGATGGTTCGACAATTGTAATCATTTTTGTTCTATTCATTATTTTTCACTTTTTTTTCGATAAATTATATTGTACCTACTGCACTACATAAAAATTTCGGAAATTAAAATTATATGTTATTGCATTAATTGTCGAATCATTGTACATTACATTATTTTATACATATTGGAACTAAGGTGTATTCGAATGACATATTGCAATAATGTCACAACTAAATAACGAAAATAGTATTGTAAAACTACCATAAGTGTTTCTATACATAGCTTATTATTTAGTCCAAAATAAATTTGATAACAAAAAATGTATGTTTTTTTTTTCAATGGAATCATGAAAAAAATTAGGTAATTTTCACGAACGTTTTTAAAAATAATCAATTCCGGTTTCTTACAAAATAAAACAATCTTAGCGAATGCTGTATCATATTCAATTATTGAAAAGTGCTTTAAATATTATATATTTGAATATTTCGCACGATAATTAATTGCAATGTGTATTATGCTACTATTATAGGCCAATAGGATGATAAATATTTTGAATATTTGGACTTGAAGTATTACTAAATTATAAACGAAAACATCAATAATGATAACCAAAAACGTTTAAATTTACAAAGGTCGTATTTAGTAATTGAGGGTAGAAAGGGGGAGGAGGTGATACTTTTATGGGGTCAGAACTTATTTTGCAGCCAAAGTTTATAAAAAGTTAGGTGATACTAAACGTCTAAACAGTAAACATAATATGATCTAATATCAGAAAATAGATTGCATTGAAATACGATAGCGTCATGAACACTAGTTTAGTCGCTTGAATGCTCGCAAAATAATATAACTTATGCAAATAACTAAATCGTGTTAATATTATAGTACACCCACAAGAACATACTGTTTAAGTAAAAGTTTTTTTTTTTGTTAGGGATTTTGGTATTGTGGCCATTATATCTCAACGATTATTTTATGAAGACTAAAAGTAAAAGTTATAAAAGTAAAATATACCAAGGAAATACATTGACAGTATTATAGTATACTGTGTAAATCGTGTTTATTTGTCTCTGTTACAAGTATACGTTCCTTGTTTGATTCGAAAACACATACAATGGGAACAAAATAATTCGCTGTCAAATATCGTCATTTATAGCGAGAAGGGGGGAGGGGCGTAGAGTTGGATTAAAAATTTACTTTACGACATAAAGTTGCTGTGTACACACGCAGATTAAATACTCCAGACTCTTTATTTTATTTTTATATTGATTAAAGTGCACCATAAAGTGTAATACAACTGTGCTTGATACGTGCGACGTGCGTTTATACAATATAATTATTTAATTGTTCAAAAGCATTTATGTTTGAAACTATAAGATATAAAAAAAAATAATACATGTATAACTCTTAAACGCATACCAGATTCTTTCTTTCATTGTTTAATAAAATTAAATAATATTTAATTTTCAGTACATATATATTAAATATAAGCATTGAAATAACTTAAATTATAATGTTAAATATATGGTAAAAATAATATAAACCTAACATTTTCAATTTCAATTTAAAATTAAAAACTATTATTTACTTTTACACATCATACTTTCATATAGTATTTTGCTATTGTTTCAGTCCTGTAGAATGAATTGGCTAAATAAAAATAACACAGTAACATCTTCTCGTCGAAATAAAACATATACAGAAAGACAACGACATCAATAAATAATATATTATACACAAATTAATATCACGAAAACAAAAAATACAATAAATATACTGAAAAAAAATATACCAAACAACATTATATATAAGACCAGAAAGATATTTTCTTATTTTTGAAGGTGGCTCTAGCCAGTCATAAATATATATGAATAAAAGACAAATATGTCTGACAAAATTGTGGGGGCTTTTTTAGATTCTGAACGGAGTGATGGAATCTATTGATTTTACAATGATGTGTGTTTTTTTTTTTTATTTTTGTGTCTGACGACAACTTTTTTTGCAGTAAAAATGCTTCGATTTTCTGAAAGGAAAGTGAATGTAGATGGTACTTGGGCAAGTCAAAAATCCAACTTTTTAATATATTTTGCAAAAATCGAAAAAACGTTAAAAAATTACGAAAAAACGGGAAATTTTACGCAAAATCACGTTTTTACAAACTACATTTTTTTAAAATGCTCTAACTCAAAAACGAAAAACTGCAAAAACTTGAAATTTTCACCAAATCTTTATATCTGTGTTCTCTATACATTATTAAGTTTTCAAAGTATTTTGACATATTTTGACTTATTTATAGACAATTTAAAATTTCGATTTTTGTAAATTTTTTTTTTAAACACCTATAAAATTTAATTGGCTGGCCGAAAACTCTCGAAAATTTAATACAAGGTTTATAATAAGCTTAACTTATCTTCACTAGAAAATATCGGTAATCGTTTCACTCAAATTTTTTTTATAAGCCCATAAAATTCAAATTTGTATAAAATATGTTAAAATCGCGATAATTTGCAAGTTATTTTGTTGTTGAAAATTCATAAAATTTTTTCTGTTTATACTTAAGATTCAAAATTTTAACACTAGGTTGTCCATAAGCTTACCTTCAAAAATATATAAAAAAAAATCTACCAGACTTAAGAGGAAAAATTTTATGACTGTTTTAAATTTAAATTTTTATGAAATTGCATTATAATTCAATTTAAATATAAAATACTATATTATTATATACACATTTTAGACAAACATATTAACTCCATTCAGAATCGTTATTCGTATACAATGATATCTATCATTGCATTCAAATTTAACAAATCCATTGTAATAATGACCTATCCTATAAACGAGGTACACTCCACCCTCAACTGTACAGCAAAGCGAGGCCCACCCGTTCTTTTTAAGTATTATTTATTAGTTTTCCTCTAAATCAGAATCAGCAATAATATCATACTTATATATTATCCAACATCCACAACCGATAAGGAAACTGAAAACGGTTATAATTCATTATCTGTACCTATTCACCCCGCATATATTATATTTCATGTTTAGACGTTCTTACATCAAATCATTTTATTAAAATAAAAAATTTAAATAAATACAAATCGTACCTAGTGATTTAACATGCTATAGTTTTATCATTTCTTCGGTATACAATTCAATTTTCGACAATATGTACCATAAGTTTGCAAGTTAGACGGTGTATTATTATACTTCAAAACCATAAAAGTTTTACACATACGCAGTGCAATTAATTTATCAATAACATATTATTATGTTGATTCTGATAATTTAACATTTGTATGCTCTCCGTGTAGTATTTTTTTCCGTGCATCAGCATTTCAGGCATAGTTTTAAAAATACATTTCACTTAAAACGTATATGCGCGTAATTATTAAAAAAAAAAAAATAGTAATTACTCGGCTCTCCTGTATAAAGCATATTATCGCCTCTGAGTAATAAAGATACACATTAGAACCAAAGTAAAATATATAAATTAAAATTTAATAATCTTATATGAGTTATGATGGTCGACCAAAACCGGTAAAAAGACAAAAAAAAGTAGTATCTTTACCGAGCTTAATTTCAAGTCGACGTTTTATTATGTAAGATCGCGCACATAATCTTTAAAACTGCGCACCAAACAAAAGATTTAACTGAAAGATAATATATTTAAAAATAACATACATATACTCACTACTACAAATGTACCTACATTTAATCATCAACAAAATAATATGCGCAATTTAAAAAAAAAAACTTAACTACGCTTATTATATATAACAGCTTTGATATATTATTTTATACAAAACAACTATAACAAGATCATGTATATTTATATACATATATATACAAGCATTGAATCATTTAATTATTATTTAAATCTCTGTGTATATAGTGCATTGACTTTACCAGCGATGTAACCTTCTTGCGTCAGTTAAATGTTAAAATGTAATGTATTATAGTGGTATTGCAATTATTGTCGAACCGACGAGCTATGTATAGCAATGCAAATTAAAGGATTTTGATGAAAATAAAAATAAAAATTATAATAAGTAGTTTACAGAGCTTGCAGTGCTAATAATACATATACGAGATATCTGCAGGAATATTTTAATAGATAATGCGATTTGTATTTTCCAGAGAACTAAAAAATTCACTTGTTGAAAATCTAAATCGAATTTAAAATTTTTATTTTCATAAGAAAAAAAAATTTACTAAAAATTTTTTATTATACGTATAATGCAAGCGTTTACAATTTATATATATAAATTAAAATTAAATAATATTTATTAGAACTTTAATTATAACATTTATCACATCTCAGCGGGACACTCTCTATTTGTATATATTGTTATATCCACGTAACATTTACGGATTTTAAATTTTTTACGTGCCTACTGGCTACCACTTGACTATAGACCTTTGTTTTACCTATAAAAAAAATTACAATAATTGTAGGTATTAGGATGTATTTCGTTTTCCATCCAAAATTTGTTGTTATAGTGTATCGAAAGCAAAAGGATTTCAATTGAAGTATTGAATATACTTGGGAATTAAATAAATCCATTCTCACGAGTGCACTAATTGTATTACACTAACATAAAATATGTTTGCATGTTTCATATTTAGAACGTACAAACGGTTAAACATGTCAGCCTCAGTTAAGTACACTACAGTCTCGAACCTATATTCGTCATCATAAAATAATTCCGTATTTTCCCCATCAATATCGGCTAGAAGTTATGGCCACTCTGACTAATTAGGCCGGCGTGGCGACGAAAGGATGTACCTAGTTCAACTCGTCAACTTGTTATGCGTACATCGCACATTACGTCAGATCGGAATCCAAACAGTCGAAAAAATCGATAGTAAACATTAGTTACACTAACCTAACCTAATTTTGTAGTGACTGGTTGTGCTTCCCAATATTTATACAAAATATTAGATAAACCAAATAATATTGAATGTTTAATATTAATACAATAAAAATTGTATTAAAAACATTACTTGGGTACCACAAATTCAAAATCACTGTACTATATTAAAAAAAATACAACAAAATAAATTTGGATTTTAGAATCATGTACATTTATTAAGTTTCCAAAACGTCGAAAAGCTTGTAAAGCAGATGTAGGAGATGGAAAGCGGTGAAAGTCGAGAACCTTCACCAATATTACGGAAAAATTGCGAGTAGGAGAAAGAAAAAATATGTATATTAAATATTATAAATTATTTATAATTATATAAATATGACTATACGATAAAGCTTAAAAGTGAAACCTGTAATCATATAAAATTAAAAAAAAGAACAGGTGGGCCTCGCTTTGCTGTACAGTTGGGGGTGGAGTGTACCTCGTTTATAGGATAGGTCATTATTACAATGGATTTGTTAAATTTGAATAAAATGATAGATATCATTGTATACGAATAACGATTCTCAACGGAGTTAATATATTTGTCTAAAATGTGTATATAATAATATAGTATTTTATATTTAAATTGAATTATAATGCAATTTCGTAAAAATTTAAATTTAAAACAGTCATAAATTTTTTCCTCTTAAGTCTGGTAGAATTAATTTTATATATTTTTGAAGGTAAGCTTATGGACAACCTAGTGTTAAAATTTTGAATCTTAAGTATAAACAGAAAACATTTTATGAATTTTCAACAACAAAATAACTTGCAAATAATCGCGATTTTAACATATTTTATACAAATTTGAACTTTATGGGCTTATAAAAAAAATTTGAGTGAAACCATCTCTGATATTTTTTAGTTACAATTAGTATTACTTAAATTTAATCCTTAAATTCATTTTCAAGAGTTTTTGGACAGCCAAAAAAATTTTATAGATATTAAAAAAAAAAAAAACTTACAAAAATCGAAAATTATAAATATGTCAAAATACTTTGAAAACTTAACCATGTATAGAAAACACCAATACAAAGATTTGGTGAAAATTTTAAGTTGTTGCGGTTTTTTGTTTTTGAGTTAGAGCATTTTAAAAAAAACCGATATGATTTGTCAGTCTAGAATTTTATATATTATATTATATTTTACATGTAATTTTATATCAATATTCGCTGTTCAAAAGCTTATACAAAAAATTGTGCCTATGGATTTTGATGATTTTTGAATGACAATAAAAAATACTTGTGTGGAATATTCTATTAAATTTTCAAATATTTTGTATTTGTCAATTTTTTTTTATCACCGATTATAAAAAAAAAATGTAAAAAATTCGAATTTTTTAAATGCCTATAAGTTGCTTAAAAACCAATATAATATTTTGAAAAAAATGTGACACAAAGGAAATGCCTATCTTAACAACTGGTAAAAATTTCAAGTTTCTGCGACTTATACTTTTTGAATTATAACAAACATTTAAAATCGTTTGACCATAAATCGCTATTTTATGCAATTTCGTAAAAATTTAAATTTCAAACAGTCATAAATTTTTTTCCTTTTGATCCGGTAGAAATTTTTTTATATGTTTTTGAAGATTAGCTTATGGATAAATTAGTGTCAACATTTTGAAGCTTAAGTATAAACAGAAAAAATTTTATGAATTTTTATCTTCAAAATAACTTGCAAATTATCGTGATTTTGACACATTTTATACAAATTTGAGCTTTATGAGCTTATAAAAAAAATTTGAGTGAAACGATCACCGATATTTTCTAGTAAAGATAATTTAAGCTTATTTTAAACTTTGTATTAAATTTTCGAGAGTTTTTGGTCAGCCAATTAAATTTTATAGATGTTTAAAAAAAAAAAATTTACAAAAATCGAAAATTTAAATTGTCTATAAATAAGTCAAAATATGTCAAAATACTTTGAAAACTTAACCATGTATAAGAGAAGTTGTTACGGTTTTTCGTTTTTGAGTTTGAGCATTTTAAAAAAATCTAGTTCGTAAAAACGTGATTTTGCGTAAAATTTCCCGTTTTTTCGTAATTTTTTTAACATTTTTTTGATTTTTGCAAAAAGTAATAAAAAAGTTGGATTTTTGACTTGCCCAAGTACCATCTACATTCACTTTTCTTTCAGAAAAGTTGCTGTATAAGTAAATCAAAGCATTTTTACTGCAAAAAAAGTTGTCGTCAGACACAAAAAAAAAAAAAAAATAAACACACATCTTTGTAAAATCAATAGATTCCATCACTCCCTTCAGAATCTAAAATATAATCAAATGATTAATAGATTTAAAAAGTAAATAACATGTGAATAATTTGAATAAACGTAAACAAATGGAGAAAAATATTAATCCATATTTTCCTGATAAAGCAATATTTTCTTTCATAATGAATAATTATTATTTACTATACATGGTTTTACAATGAAGTGTTTTGAATTTTTATAATAACTACTCAGATTTGAAATGTATAGGCGTGTAAATTTCATCATACATAATCACGTCTTATTTATACAGTATTGACTTAGGATTTTCGCAACATAATTGTGTTTATGACGCTTACTTCGTATACATTCAAATGGCTGTAATATACATTGTAAAATAGGTACTTATACTTAAGTTAATATTTATGAGTTATTACAAGTTACAACAAACGAGGAGTAGTTCAATGTTGCGTTAAATTCACCATAAAAAAGCTTCTGAATATTAAACATATAGCGTAAAAACATAGGCGTATTTACGAGGGTGGCCGGGTGGGCACCGGCCCTCCGGCGGATTGTGCCCAACAAAAAATCATGCCAGGAGAAATAGAAAGTAACAAGATCAATACATTTTAGTATTTATAAAAAAATTTTTTTTTAAAAACAATAAAAATTCCGTCGTAATTTATGTTTTAAAAAAATCTTATATTATATAAAATGTTTATAACTAAAAAATGAGGTATTTCTGATTTAAAAATGTCTTGTGCCTCTCCGGCCACTAAGGTTTGGACATGCCTATGATATTAATAGCGTCATAATACCTTTGCGTAAAATAAACATATATTATGGTTTGTACAGGGCTGTATGAAAAATGTTATAATTATTTTACTCACGAACTAATTATACGGACGATATATATATATTTAACAAGTCGATGGACGGGTAAAAGAAATATTCATTTTGAAACCGTACAATGGTTAATAAATAATATTACATATCGATATCGTTGCAGTACAGTACTTTAATGATAGATGACTGCACTATGAACAGAGAAACTGACGAAATGTCCAAGATTGATGACGGTCGATGTACACACTACAAGTCATAACCATGGATACATGCAATTACAAAAACAGCGTATTGATTATTGATCACAATACGTCTAAGGAAACAGAAATAAAGACACTGCAGTTAACCGTAATGCATTATTAGTTATTAGTGTTATGACTATTTATAACACTGTACGTTACGACCACCGGTCGTGAATTGAAATCGTAAAACTTACGCGCTGGTCACGAAATGTTTAAGATTTTTTTATTATTATTATTATTATTATTTTTTTTTTTTGTAAAGCTTATTCCAATACACACTATTTATCGACCTTATTTTTAATGTCGTCACAACTCACGTAGAGATTAAGTCACATTTGCTATTGATTATATAATAATAATAAGTAAATGGTATTTAGAAACAATGTTTAAGCATTCTCTTTCGGAAATCACGCCATATGACGCACGGGATTTCAAAAAAACAATAATAATAGTAATAATAGATAAATAGTTTTCTCGCTCCTTTCGGAATTTCTAATGTCGTGCGCGCAGAGCTGAACTCTCGCGCGGTGTGAGGGCGACGGTCGCGAACGGGACGAATTCGCCCGGGCGGTAGGTCACATAATAATATACATAACAATATTATAGGAGTGGTTCGTTATATTATTTAGGTTTCATCTTACTCTCCGTTTTCGTATATAATTATTATTGTTATTATTATAGTTAATCGATATTGATACATATACGCAATTAGCTGGTTAGAGGAAACGAAAACCAAGTCCGATGACTTTCCTGCTAGCATTGAAACTGCTATAGGGCGGTAAAAAAATTATTGCCGTTGGCCGTCACTTTATAAAAATTATATGGTGAGTATAATATATTCAGCTGAATTATGATGACGTCTATGGTTCGGACAAAGAATAAACGATTTATATAATCTTATCTTTTTTTCACCCTTCTTAATCGAGCGAATTCACGATGCTTCTAATGACGCGATGATGAACGATTATTTCTAAATGCTACAGCACGTCATGTAACGTCATAATCGTTTTGCGAACAAAATAACTCGATAATTGAAAGATTTTTTTCATCGGCGTATTTTTTATTCACTCGCGGATTTCCAAATTAAATTATTATACATATAGTGACTAAATCAAATCTAAGAAATATTCCAATCGATTTCAATTGTTGGTACCTATACTCGTATATCAGTGTGTGTGCGTCTATACTTTTCCAAAACGTCAACATTGACACTCGAATTGCGTGCTTTTCCCCGTCTATTCCAGGCCGTCTAAAGTGTTAACTCGGTAATATTTATTACAAGCATTATATTTTATTTCATGCATTGTGATGTGTTTTAATGTATTTCTGCTGTAAACAGGTATTGTTACATAAATATTTTAGGTCGTTTAAAATACTTCAATATATCATATTACATATTGAGGAGAAAAAATTGCTATACTTAAGAACTCAACATTTGTATTGTGTTCCTAGTGAAATTTAACTTATAATATTAATATACCAAATACTATATAGTTTGAAGTCACGCGGACGATCTGATAGTCTGTTGCAGACAAACGATCTTACTTTTAAAAGTCACTATATGACATATGTAGTCACTAAAGTACCATAAAGTTATTGTAAATGAACATTATACTAAATGGACTATAAAATTACAATGATATTAATAAATATCCTGAAATTTAAATTGTTGTCCACGTTAGGTTAATTCGTTAATATTTTTGCATTTATTTAAATTGTGGACAATATTTTTTTATCTCTACAGGGATCTGCAGTGCATTGTTATCATTTATCAAAACATCGAAAATGTATGAAAATGTACTCGCCCCCGTAAAGTTATAATTGTACTCGCCAGTATACTGCTGCTGTTCGTTTGAATAAAAAAACTTTCTCAGACACCTCCTGCAACCAATTTAACTTGTTTCACCAATAAAAATCTTGGGTGTGCCACACTGGACTCTCGCCCATATTCTAATTTCTAGGTACCTAGTACGGCATGACAAAATACACGCATGTTATACGTGAAAAGCACGATCGACCGCAATGGCTGAAGGCTCGTACGCAAAGGACTATATTATATTGTATAATAAGTACAGAATGTACGGATGGGCGAAATTGCTAAATCGATTTCTCGCAGTGCTCGTCATGATCGTTGTAAAATTATTATTACTAATATTATCGCGTTCGTTGAGTTCGTTCTGCAGTTTTGTCTATATAGGTACGCGCATAAATCGAATCTATTGATGCAACAGTATTATAATATACCGTCGGGCATGTTCTCCTCGGTCCATGTATTTATAATCCGCGTTAAAATACGAAAATAATATTTCCCAGCCCCTCCCGGACACTCGATGGTCGGGGTTGATAAAAAGTATCTCTGCAACACGTGCACCTATATAACTGCACACAGCATTGAATTACGGCCCGTACACGTGGATCTATAATACGTATAATATACGTCGTATATGCATCACGGACTAAGATAATACATATGTGTACTGAAATACATACTCCAATATGTATACGATATATATCTTAGACCGTAGTACGTATATATATATATATATATATATAACGTAGAGGCACAGTTGCACAGATGTGTATCTACGTATCCACGCGCACCAGGCCGTCGTGATACAATCATCAACAATAATGCGAAAATATTAAATAATATTCTCGTTCTTAAGCAACCCGTTCGCGGTAATAAGTGTACCACCCACATGTGTATGTAATTAAAATGTAACATGTGTATATTGTATCCTGCGAATTGAATCGAAAGCCGATAACCCGTATGTGTCCTACGTGCATGATCAAAATAAACTTCAATACGTCATGTGGTATTCTTGTGTTCGAATAGTATTATTGTAAACAAACTCCCGACAGCGACAGCAATGAAATGGTTTTTATGTCACACAAATACTGCCATGTTTGCACTATAAGTATACCTATTAGTATTAAGCTAATAGTATTAATAGGACCCGTAGCTGCAACGGGGGCACCTGTAGCTTGAATTTTCTCAGTTTTCAAAACAACAAAGTTCGTTCGCCTTAACCTATACCCGTTTAACGTGAAAGTCGAAAACCTATGGGCTAGGTTTTATGCTTTAAATAAACATATTTGAATTTACCTTTTTTGTCATTTTTTCTTATTTTATCACATTAAGTATGACAGTATGAGTAAAATGGGATTTTTGTCTTTCTTAAATAGGTTTTCAAATTAATTTATGCTTGTTGTATCTTTATATTAATTATTCTGAGCGTTACTGCTAGAGTGCTAGGTAACTTCTCGCCTCATGTCTTCTTACATTTGAACTTATATACTATATATATATTATATGCTTATTATAAATACTAAATTCCATTACAGATTTTATATATTCAAAAAAATAAATATTAATTATACAAATATATATATATATAAAATTAATCATTCAAATTACGAATAAATAAATTTAAAAATAGTTCATTCTAATGGTAAATTATTTTTAAAGTAAAAAGTTTAGTATACCAGTCTTTCTAAATTACTCGCCCACAATTGCCATTATTATATATACTCCTATATCATTAACCACTTATTACGCTGCCTCGATACGACCTGTGGCATTACAATTTTAAGTGAGTATTCACGCAATCCCGTGTTCCCTTCATTTGCAATTCACTTGTTGATAAAACCGTCCAACAGCTAAAACAGAGAATAAAAAATAATACTAAGCTAACAATCACAGCGAATAAGGACTAAATTAAATATAGTGTAGATTCTTTGCAGAATTATTTGTACTTACATTAAGTAAGCTCTAAAGTATTTAATACAAATTGATTTCACTGTTTGACAACAATTCGAATTATTCGTAAGATATAATAATACATTTTAATATCAAATCATCCACTAATATTTATAATTTTTATATCACTATAATTATTGTTTTAGCGTTACCTATCATATGTACAGTTGTATGTATATGTATAATATAAGTGCTAAAAATAAATCATTAACTAGTAAATTATTCAATTATTATTATTATTATTATTATTATTATTATTAATTTAAAAAATAAAATATTCAAAGGATTAATAATAATATACAAACATAAAAAAATAATTGAAATTAAATTTAGAGAAGGTATTTAAAACCTAAGCTTATAAGGAAAATTTATAACTATTTTGCAATATGTAGTTTTGAATAATTATTGAACGTTTGCCAGAAATGACGTACTTATTTGGATTTTCAGTAAATACCGTTTTAAAAATAAACAGATTGTGATGTTTCATAATTCTTACATAATTTATATCAATAGATTTTATCATCGCTAAGATGATAATAATATCTTGAGTTCAAATTCTTCAGCATGTATATAAAGTTGTTCTTGTAATGTACAAATGCAGATACGGCTTGAACATGCGCCTGTTATAATTATAGGTGAGTGGTAGTAATCGTTTATAATATTGTTATTAATGCTGTAATATACAAAATAATTTTTTTTCTTTAATTACTGAACGGATAAATTGCCCATATATATCATCCTTGTTGTGTTGCATAAAGCCAATAAATATAATATGTAAAAACCTAAAAATCCTCTTTATTAATTATGAATAGGTAAATTATAATATTTTATAGCACTAATAAGTAAAAACTCGACCGAAGTAATTTTTTTTTTTTTGGTAAAATATCAAATTTGTGCAGCGGTGGGTTGGTAGATGGGTGGAATATTTTAGGCTTGTCCCGAATTTGAACTAAAATTGTTAAACCAGCTCTGTACAAATGGCCATATAGGTATACAATTGAAATAAATTTAGAAGTTACTAACTTAGATTCTTTAAAAGGATCAGGATTCTATTTTTATTGATAAATATGGCCGAAATGATACAGAATTTAATATTTCACAGCAACTCTTTGTCATTTTTTACTATAAAAAATATTTTAAAACAACAGGAAAATGAAGTACGATTTGATTTAAATACCAAAACCCGTTTATTAATCAATATTATTCTGTAGTTCTGTACTATTACCCAAACACGTCAATTTATTTGACAATTCAAGTTGATCTTTTAAAATTTAAAAAATAAAATATTCATAGTTAATCTTTACCTAAATAGTTTAGCTATCCCTAATACAGTGCTGTACATACAATCATATTTGCACGTATGCATGTGTACATGCGTTTTTCGATGTCTCATATTTTTAAGTAATTAATACCAATCATTTTATTCTTCAATAATTTCTATAATTATTCTTCTACCTCTTATTAATCTTATTATACAACATAATCAGGGGCGGATAGGGCCACCGGGACACCAGGATTTTCCCGGTGGGCCGCTGCTTATATTGACAAAAATGGGCTGATGAAAAATATTACTATTAACGCTATTATACATGTATATTGTACATACTTACATATTAATAAAAATAAATAAATACTATAATACTGATATTTTTATTTAAATCTAGCAAAAGTCTATAATTATCATTGTATGACTGATCAGTGAGAAGTCCACTTTATTCTCACAATATCATCGCGCTAACCACCGCTAAATTTAATGTTGTTTATCTTTGAATTCGGGTTTCGGGTATTATTGTTATGCGTATTGACCCGCAGCTGCAGCTGTCATTAACTAATATAAATAATTATTATTATTATCGAACGCAGGAGTCCTGTGACAGAACGTTACACTAAATGTTCCAACTAGCCACTAGGCACTATTTTCTACGTCATTCAGTTTTTGGCTTTCTGTTGTCACTGAGCAGTGTCAAGTAAAAATATATAACAATAACGTACCAGTTTATTTGGATTCTGGAGTTTAGACAAGTAGGTACATTTTCGTATTATAATTTACACTATAAACTCGTACACATCATAACAGAGCGTCAGAGCTTGCGCTAAAGAAATATAAGAGTTGCACATATTGTTTGTTTTACAGAAGTAAAAAAATTTGATGTTCGCTTCGCTCTCACATAATGAATAATACATACTAACATAGATATTAAATAATATTATATTATACGTCATAATATATAAATATTAACAATTAAAATAACAAATTCCTTTAATCAAATTTTAAAATGATTTTATTTTTTATGACAACCTCTTCATCAGTATCACCACTATCACTACAGTTTTAAAACCGTTGTATGCCCGTAGTTTTAATTTTTTGATAATCATAAATAAATTGGTATTTACTATAACAATGTTTTAATCATATTTTCTAATAATTTCAGAAATCAAAATGTCAAATGGTTACAAGTTCATAGACATAATAAAAAATTAATTATTAAAAATTCAAATCATAATATTTTTTATGAACTGCACAACATTTAAATAAGAACTACACATTTAAATTTAGAACTGCACATTTTATGCACAACTGCACATTA
This sequence comes from Chaitophorus viminalis, assembly GCA_025469195.1. Lineage (NCBI taxonomy): Eukaryota > Metazoa > Arthropoda > Insecta > Hemiptera > Aphididae > Chaitophorus > Chaitophorus viminalis. The sequence goes on from JAIPRK010000616.1 coordinate 110,676, forward strand.
GCGCAAGCTCTGCGATGTCATAATAATTATTTATATAATAATTATTTTTGAAAATTATGTGACATTTTGACTATACGCAAGACGCAACGCGTATATTGACCAACGCCACGCCGATTACGCATATTAACACAGCTGCCGCGTATATACTATATAAATATAATAATATATGATTAGTGTTTGAAAATTGTATGAAATATTTTAGAATTTTAATACAATTTGATTTATTTTTTAAGAGGGTTCTAAAGCAATTAAATTCATATTATTCCTACCAAAAAATGGGGTGCTGGGTTGGTTTTCTCAAAGTTGAGTAAATCATTTTGTTAAATCTTGGATAATATGAGATCATGTGGGCTGCTAAATTCTATTTCTCCCGGACCGGTTAGATCATGCCTATCCACCCTTGAACATAATACATATTTACTTTTGCATAATATTACATTGAAATTATTTAAGATTTTTTCAATTACCGAATGGCGAATATGGTATGAGTTTTTTGATTTCGAAGCTAGTCCGATTGTATTATAGTAATATTATATACTATGTTATATCCATGAATCTTTACTTGGCTTGAAGAGTAATGAAGACTTTTTAAACTCTTTTCAAAATAATCTGTGGTTCTACCCAATAAATGCGTGGCAACTACTGATACAGGGCTGTAGAATTATTGAATTTAATATGTTGCAACAATATGTTTTTAAGGGATGTATCAGGGGAAGTTTTCTTGAGTTAAATATTTCACACGTATCCTATAAAAGGTTGTATAAACAAAATGTGTATATAACGTCACAGCAGCTGCTTCAATTGTAGAGCATTTTTCATATTATGCTTATTACATCAAGTACACTAATTAAACTTAAGCTAGATCTTTTCGATGCCAATATAATAATTTTTTTTTTATATTTAAAAAAAATGTTGTTAAGACCAATAAAAAACGAGATATTCAAAAAAAGGCCATATTTGTGATCTTTGACCTCGAAAAACCTTTAACGCGTACATTATATCGAGGTCGACTTTCTATTAATTGTTTATAACGATGTCATAAAGATGTGTACCAAAATTCAGGTAGCTGGGAATTTCTTCGAGCTGAAAACGCAATAGGACTGGACTAATAGAAAAATTCCATGAAGTATTTTCCAAGTGTACACTTATAGTGCAAAGTGCAATGCAATGGCCAATTGGCAATAATGCTTAGGTCATCTAGATTAAGATTTATTTTAAAAAAGCTTTTATGTAAAATATAATATATTATATGATTATATAATTTTAGAATTTAAACATTTTACAACTTATAAATAATGAAAGACAAATATGTATGTAATTTTATTAATTGTTACAAAACATTGTTATTTTTTAGCACAGTTTTTTAATTTTTTAAGCGCAATTTTTGGTACCTATCTTTTAGTACAATACTGCAATAATGAATTTGACTAATTTTTTACTACTGCAACATTCGTGCCCTATAGTTATATACATTGTTACATAATAATATAACATACGTAGTAACACTTTTATACCCCTAAAAAATAGCCAATAGGGGCAACACGGGACCGTTTCCCCCTCCCACCCCTAAATTTGGCCCTGACTGTGGATTATTATGAGCCGTTGTGTAACCAGTATGTCTTTAATCGTGGCTGTAGGTAAGGCAAAATAAATAAATGTGTGATCAACTTCCAAATTAAAGATAATTAAGTTATCTACTCAATAGAAATAATCATAGTTTATAGCCAACTTTTAGTTAGATAACCGGGACAACCATAAAACGTATATTTTAGTGTGAGAGGCGAGCCACATGTATAGGTACGTTGCGTCGAGCGCGTATAAGGGTACGTACGTCATCGCAACGGGTACTGACGTATTCAGTGTGGAAAGAGAATGGTCTTTAACAATGCGAAATGCTAAAATGCGCCTCAGCACTGTTTGATTTTCACGATATCCAAACATAGCCCTAAACAGGGCTAAAACCGTACAGACCGAAAACATGTATTTTAATGGTTTTTACAATTTTCTTGTATAACTTACACCCAAAGTATATAACTAAAAAAATATTGAAAAAAATAGTGCGAGACCGGTCTGAATAGTAATAAATATAACATTGAAAATTATATAAAATCCAAACGATCGTGTCTTGTCAATCCGTAAGAGAACCGTATAAGATAGTTTACAAACTTACAATAATATTTTTGTCAACCGGATAATATTCTATGGCAGTGCGGCCGCTGGTTCGAAAAGAACTCGGGTTAGTTTTTCATGGAACAAAAACTGTTATCATCCATGATAACATGCTCGCCAACTCAAATAGTACAACTATGAATGATACCAAAACGTAACGGAAAACTTCTCTTCGTCTCTTGAAGTCATAACTCATAGTCACTACTCATTACTCACTGAACGACTGAACGACTAAACCACTGAACTCAGTACTTCTGTAGTATTCGTTGAACTAAACAAGCGTACTCAAGCGATTTCGTACTCGGTACCAAACTTTGCGGGAGTGTCGAACTGTACAAACTATCTTGTTCATTAGTTCATTTTTATTCATTGGGGTTTTGTCAGTTTTGATATAATCCGTGACTCTGCGTTACTATGGTCTTCGACCGTATTCCAGTCTATGATTGATCAAGGGTAAGACTCATTCAAACTTCGATTAACATTTTACTACGGTTGTGCTCTTTCACTTGCTACATTTCATTTTTAATTTAGTTTTCTCAATGCTGGTCGTAGTGTCTTAAGAATGTCCAATCAAATCACATTTACTCGTGAAGTTTTGCAACGAGTCAGTGATCGTAAGAAAAGAAAACTAGCCATTGATGAATCCAAGAAGATGCTATCGGATGAATTTTATGATGTAGATCTTAGTGCCCCCATCAAATCTCAGATAGAGGCGATAGCAGACTCCCAATCATCGATGAAAGGACATAGAGACTTATTTGGTGTTCTCATTCCAGATGATAAGTGGGGTTGTAGTTCAACATCTAAAACCAAATCCAACAAAAAGACATCAGTAACCAAAAGCAAAAAAAAATCACCGAAAAACACTCCACTAAATAATTCAACGAATAAACCACAACGAATCTTTATTCCTACCCCACAAATTGTTAATGTAATGAAAGAAGCACAGACAGAATTATACTCCTTAATGGGTCTAAACAATAGTTCAAGTGAAGTATCAGTTTTATCATCCGATAGTCTTAATGTCAGCGGAGTACAACTATTAGATACATCTGTATCAAACAATAATCTAAACAATACCAAAAATGAAAAAAAGACTTCTGAAATCTTAAAAGGTAAATTTGTATTTAACTTTCACTTTTTAAATAGTTATACATAATACTTAAAACTATGTTACTAACTTGTAACTAAACTTTTAGCCATTTTATTGTTTATTCTACTGAATTTTTTTTCTTTGAATTGATAAATAAAGTGCAAATGCCCAATTTATGGCCAGTATAATATTTTATTTGCAGATAACACTAAAATTCAAGCCAACATTATTATTTGCTTTAAATATTTTGAACTAAATACCCATGTATAACTGTATTCAATGTGCATTTAAATTAAAATGTATTAAAATATTCCAACCAAACTTATAATCCCTTACTGTCCAACATGTTTATATTTTTATTTAATACTGTTTTAATCTAATTTTACTCAAAACAAAATGTTATGTATTGATTATAATACCAATAAAATTTAAATTAGATCACAAAAGTATTGTAGTAGAAGTACGGATATTATTAGTTATATAGGTTTTAAAAATATCTCTTATAAATTCATTAAAGTTAAAGAATTGCAAAGAATAGGTAGTTATTTCAATTACATATTTTGTATTGTAAAAATTAGTGCATATTTACCAAAATCTTTTTTTCAACATAAACTTATGTATGTTAAATAATTGTTTGTAATTTATAAAAATTAACTAAAAAGTGAATTTTTTTTGAGTTTTACTGCTTCTTATTTGAGATTAGACTATATTTTATACATCAATTTTTACATTTTAAAATATTTGATTCCTATACTTCAATATAATAACTCTATTATATTCATAATATTTTATTTTGTTAATCATGGTGAAAATTAGTACTATATCTAATATAGTTTTAAATATGTGTTTGAGTTATCTATATAATATATTTTATGTATACATTTTTATTATGTTTTTGTAATTTAGGGGTTGTTGCTTTTGTTGCTTATAAAATTGTAAACGATCAATCAGCTTTCGACATAATTGATCTTCTCATCATGTTAGGAGCCAAAGTTGAAAAAACATTAAATCAGAAAGTAATTGCTAAATAATTTTTTTGTACTTTACCTTTAGTTAAATTTTGCCTAATTTTTTTCCAAGGTAACTCATGTGGTATTTCATGATGGTCATATTATTATTTACAAAGAAGCAATTAAACGTAAAATTCCACTAGTAACATCACAATGGGTGGTACATAGTCATTTAGCTGATAAGATGATGGATCCTGCAGATTACCCAGTGGATGATATGGAAAAATATACAAAACCACTGGAAAAGATTTTGAATATTCGAGTAAGTTATTTAAAATATTTAATATCTAAAACTATATCCATAATATATATTATTTTTTTTAAAAAAAATCTTACTTTATTTTTATAATAAAAACCATAATATTCATTGTATTACTTATTTTTTTCAGAAATACACTGAGTATAAAAAATGGCTAAGACCAAGTGATGTTGACCGTGACAATGAAATCGAAGCCAAATGTGATAGTATTTTAGAACATGTTAACAATTTAAAATTGAAATATATAAATGAAAATGATGCAATCATTGAAGAAACCCCTCCAAAACAATTACAAAAAAATTTAAAAAATCCTGTAAGCAACTCAACATTATTCATATTGATCATGATAACTTTGTAATTTTTGTTGTACATAACATTTAAATAATTAATTTTAAGCATTTTTGGGGATTGGAAGTAGTTATTTATTTGTTCTATATGTTGTGCAGTGGTGCCAAACAAGGTGTCCAGGTCTGATTCTGACCAGACCTAATTATGGGGTACCTTGGCCAGTGGATGGTTAGTCTTTTTACAGTTTGTTACCAATGTTTTATTGAAAAGAATAACATACAATTAATGCATTAATATATGTAAAACAGTGGTCAGATCTAATGGTTTTTAATCTGAGGCAAAATTTTAAATAAGAACTGCGTAAAAACAAAGGTCATTAATACGTTATAGAGGTGGTCTGTAAATTTATATAGCAGTAGACCAAACCATTTCATAACTGATTCGGCACCACTGATGTTGTGGTTGTTATATACAGTACTGAAATAGGAAATAAATATGATATGTTATTCTTATTACTTTAAAAACAGAACAAAACATAGTTGTTTTACTCAGTTCTTATGCCAAGCCCCCTCCCTTAATGAAACATATTTGTATTAATTTTGTTGATAAAAGGAATGTTTGAAAGGTGCATTGGACAATACTTATTGTTCCTTTTATATTAGAATTCAATTGATGACAACGTAAATATCATAATTTTTATTTCGACTTAACCGTGTAATTAAGATTCTAAGATAAGATTTTTTACAGGGATCATACTTTTTAATACTTTTTTTATGTGTGAAGAAAATAAACTGAACATTTGTTTCAAAGAAACTAAAATTTTAAAAAAAGTGAAGTATTATATCATTAATTAACTAAGGAACAAATCTGAATTGTATTTTCATATTTTTTACCAAATCATTAGATCAAGTGACATGTCAAAATAACAATAAATCATTTTAACATAAATAAAAAATCACTTCAAATCCAATCGACTTGTATAAAACTTAAAATTTTCTCACAGTTATTTATTACTTCTTAGTTACTACATACTTGTGTACTTAGTAATATGTTTGTAAACACTAAACATAACTACTGTTTAGGATGTATTTTTATTAAATGACATGATTCATTTTTAATGTTAATTAAATTTGTATTTTTGTATTTTTTCAGGATAATATTATTCCTGGATTTTCAGATCATTTATATCATTTATTAAACAACCAAGATAGTCCACATCTTGATGATGAAGAAATTAGTGAACTATACATACCTTTATCTATAAAAATACTAAGAAAATATCTTACCCCCAAAGGAATAGAGAATAAAGCACCCTCAGACTTTGATAATGATTTAATTGAGATTGAAGATAGACTAAAATTAAATTCCCAAGCTAGGAACCGGTTTCGCAGATTATTATTTAATGAAAATAAAGATCTAAATAATGTAAGCATTATTAGTGATTTTCCATCACCATCGCCTCAAAAATTAAGAATCAGTGCTCCAGCTAGATTAACAAATACCAAAAAACAAAATTTAATGCATGGTAAAGAAATATTGCATCAAGATAAAAATTGTAAAATAATAAAAAAAACACCAGAAAAACCAACTACTCAAACTAATGTACTACGATGGAATTTACCTACAGACTTACGCCCAAAAAAAACTAAGAAAAACATTGCTGTGAAATTAACTGAAACTGGAGATAATGCAATTAGTTTATTATCCAGAGATTCTTCTGTACTTTTCCAAACACCAAAGTCTTCAATAAATAGCCCTGAAGTAACTGGAAAAATTGCTTGCACTGGATTTACTAAAAAGTAAAATAACCTTTTATGAAAAAGTTTTATATATATTTTATAGATAACTTTTCTTTCAACAGTGAAGTTAATACAATAAAGCTGGCAATACGAAACCTGGGCACTTTTACTTTCCATACTAATGTGGAGCTGTCGACTACTTATTTAATTACTAAATCAGAACCAAATCGAACTTTAAATATGGTATTTGCAATGGCTTTTGGATGTATCATAGTTTCTGAAAAATGGGTAAAAACTCCTTTCTATAATTTATATTAAAATACATTTATAATTTATGTTTATAACTAAATACATTTTAGTTAGCCCTCAAGTGTCGTTTTCAAAAAAAGTGTATAATAACTATGCTAAATATTATAGTTACTAAAACTAATATTCATCTATATTATAAAGATAAAACATCACAATCTGTAATACTATTTGTAATAAAATCCAAATGTATGATATTAAAAATTTAACTAATTTTTCTAAAGTTTCTGAATTATGTAAACAATTTAGTAAAAAAAAAGTACACAATAAAATAACAATTTAAATATTTCCCTAATTTACTCACACATATATTTATTTTATGAATATATAGAAATGTTAATAATTATAATCAATGATACAGATATTGTTTTATAAAAACTGGCAACTATGGCCATTAGTACTGTAACTTTTTGGTTTGTATGTGTGTAGGCATGGATAATACTGCTAGAGTTTAGTGGTCACCCATCTGGCTGCTAGTAGTGCCTAAAGAGGAGGGGGTGATTAACTGTAGCACTGAGAGTGACTGCAGCAGACTGTTCCGCCACACCATGCCATACATCTACTACTATTCTAAATAAAATTATAGTAAAGTTATTATAAACATTGAGCCCTTAATATCAAAACTAATTTGTTGAGTTAATATTTTATGAAGTATTAATGATTGTACAATTGAGTCACATTCATTTGAACTTTTAAAAAAAAAGAAAAATTCTTTAACTTTATAAATAAATTAATATTTAGTTACATTTAAATGAACCTATATTATAATTTGAGTATATAACAAAATGTATCAATTTATTTATTAGGTACACGAATCGCACAAAATTGGCAGATGGTTACCTTATGAACATTATTTAATATCAGATTTATCCAGTCCTGTTAAGGTAGATCTAAAATACTTTGTTTACATAAAGCCAATATTTATAATTTGTTAAAATCATAATTATACATTTTAATTATTATTTTTTTTTTCTTTTTAGGAATTTCAAAGACGACGTAACATATTTGGTTCATTGTTAACATTCCATATATTTGATGAAGTCGGTTATATTTATATATCAAATAGGTGTGAGCCATCTGCTAAACAATTAAAACGACTAGTACGTGCTTGTGGCGGTAAATGTACTAATATTGAGACTAGAGCTAATGTAGTTGTTGGCAAGACCCCTCAAATGAATAACAATGTTAATGAAAAATGGATTCTAGATTGCATTACCCAAGGGTTATTGCTAAATAAAGATCAGTATATATATGATAGCTGATAACAACATTCTAAATTAAAATATGACATATTTACTTGCGTTGTAAACGCATCTCTTTTATTTCTTCATTTTTTAATAGAGAAATTTATTTTGATAATACTATAATTTTTATACTTTTAATTAATATAATTATTTTATTATTTTATTATTAATTTATCTTTTTTGTTTCATTCATTTTTTCTTCTTTGTATGTATAACTTTTTTAATACATATGTGATTATTTATTAAATTATTTTTTAACATATTTTAAATTAAATAAAATAACGAACCTTTATAATAATTCAGATTTTCTAGTGACTCATTTTTTCTACCTTTCCTCACTATTTTTCAATCCACTTACAACCTTTTTTAAACTACATCCTAGATTTCCTTACTTTTCTCATTATTTTTTGGTATAATATAGAAAATAGTTTTAACCCCTGGGCCCTGTTGTAAAATATATATACTATTTTTTGTCAAATAAGTATATTTCATAATCATTGAAAAAACTGTTGTAAATGTATAAGATATTATATATTAGTATATAAGCATATTTAAATTGTATACAAATTTAATTTAATGGCCGACACCGGAACTCGCCATCATGGAAAAGGTGCTGACTTGGCAATGGACGATGCATACTTAAGGAAGCGGCAAGCCAAAAATCGGACTGACGCCTCTGTGAGTTAGTGGTGGTGTAGTTGTTTCCACGGGTATATGGGAACTACGATGTGTTTTGTGAACTTGATTTTATATTTTTAACTTTGGCATTATATTATTTTATATTTCATTTAATTTGAGTAAGAGTTTTATTTTTGAAAGTATTTTATTTGAAGTGTTTTTCCTTTTTATTTGGTATCTCGAGGTTTGGTAAGAGTTTACTTATACGATAAACTTTAAAAGGTACTAAGGCTGTGTAATAATTATTTTCTTATCCACCCCCTGTGTTCTATCTTATCTGTGGTACTGAAGTAAATATGAAATAAATGTCTTTATAATATAATGTATATAGATTTTAACGTATTGACTGTTGGAAAGAAAGACCTGCATTATCGAGTAATTTATTGTTATCAGTATTCAAGTAATTTAGCTCTTTTGTCATAAAATTATGATTAATATGAATTTTATTTCAATTGCCCATGAGTTATTATTTGTTTTCGTTTAAAGATGTATTGTATCAATGTTTGTTAATATTATGTGTGCTGTGCCCCCTCTACCGGTGATATTTTAAGCAGATAACTTTTTAAATGCTTTAAAAAATTTAGATTAGCCCCTTACAAAATTACATATGTTAGCAAGAGTTAGTCCTAGTGTCAATAAAAAGTTCAGATTATAATTAATTTGTAGGAAAGAAACAAGGTACATCTTTGCTAGATATTGGGTCATGTAATTTACACATTATACACAATACCTTTTGAAAGGAGAAGCATTTAGAGTTGATGGTCATAACTGTGAATGAATTTTTCAACAGATTAAAGTAAACGTACCTTAGTATTGTTTTTTTTAAAGCACGTTACTTCTAGAATCTAGATGGCTTTGGCTTGCTCTATATATTACTGCAAAAAGACTTCAAGAGCAATTCCTGGCATTGGGGTATTTTTTTCTTCAAGATATTCCTATAAATGGAACTCCCACATGACAAACATTTTATAAACAGACCAATACAAAAATATTTCCAACCAGTTGAAAAACTCATCCATGAAAGTAAAAATTGCATTTGTCATTGAAATTGCAGCTTATTTTCGAGCGTTTTTTACTTATCTTCCAATAGGACGAATCTTTGATTCATATTCTATTTAAAAAATTAAAGGAATTAACAACAACTTAGATGGGTTGAGTGTACAAGCCTAATGTACTGTATGATTTAAACAGTATAAATTTCTCACTGAATTTCAAACAACTTAATTTTTGACAAATATTATTAAATGCAGTGACAATACTGAAAAAATTATTTAAAAACCGAAAGATTTAGATCAACTTCAGCTTAAAATCAATGTTAAAGACCATTTTATTGATGCAGCTACTCATTTTATGTATTAAATGTTATATTATAATAAATTAATTTATACTAGGTATTTTATTATTTAACGTTACATACTATATCTAAATAATAACATTAATAATTGTCAAATTAATATTTAAACAAATACACCTTTATGTATGTTGTAACGGACTTCGATAGTATCATTAAAATATTGGCGTAAATGGTAAATCGTATAGACAACTGTCGGTGTGAATGTGTAATCAAGTGTGAAATGTGTAACCAAAACGGGCTATATATTCGTTATTAATTAACTAATTTTAATTTGTGTTGCATATTAATATATGTCATAAATAAACTCACCATTTTTAGTGAGTTATATCAAGTAAACAATACTCACCTACAGAATATTATTATCGCTAGACATTTTTTTAAGGAGATGTAGGGGGCAAAATTATTTTAAAAAACAACTGAAGATAGGTTCATACATTTTATACTTAACTTTAAATTATTTACAGATAATGCTTAGGAAAACAAATTTAAAATTCAAGGTAGAGGAGAAAGTACCCCGTCATGCCCCCTCCTCCACGGGGGACTAATAATTTAAGTAAAAACACACCATCGCGCGGAAATATATTGTTTATAGTTAGTTATGAGTAGGGACCGGATTTATATGCAAATTCATATATGTGGGTAGGTATTGGAAAGAGCTTTTTGATATTTGATGATCATAGTCCCCGATTTAGTTCATTCTTATTAAAATAACACTAATTTTATTTTGAATATTTCAACGTTTTTACCTAAAAAATGCATATTGAATGTATACTTGAAGTTTTATAGTGCATATTATTATTTATAGCCCATATATTCGTTTTTCGTTGTATTTTCACGTTCACAGTCACATAATATCGATAAAATTGCAATAGGTCGGAAATAAAAAATCGGGTTGACGAAGAATTAAGAACTCAATTCCCTCAAGTTGATGAACTCATTTCTAACGTCAAAAGAGTTTTTTTTAAACGCTCCATCGCGTATGATACTTTTCCAAAATATGGCACCTAATCTCGCACTTCCACCACAACCTATATTAACGCATTAAGGTAATGGGTAAACGCAGCTTTTTATTATTATGACACTTACTAATTTTACATAATACATTTTTTTTAGCATATTTTGAGGATTATTTGTGCATAATATAAATCCGGTCCCTAGTTATGGGTGATGATAAAATATTCTCAACAATTTTCAGTTAAAAAACTATATTCTACCCGAAGGTTCGAGAGAAAATATTTGTCTAGGCCTTATAAATGATGGTAATAATAATATATGTTCAAAGAACGCTGTAGAAGACAGCTGCAGTACCTATTATAGTGATATCACAGACTACATTCAAATAGTCTGTGGTGATATAGACAATAGTATATATATAGGCAGTGATGTTCCCATCAATTTTGTCGAGAGTATACTATACGCTGACGAGTCTCTCATATAGAAATATTTATGATAAATACGGTGATGGTAGAGGGTTTAAATATATAATATATGTAAATAGATATTAACATAAAAAATTTAAATAGTAATGAGCTGATCGTCTGAAGTAAAAAATTAACATTGATTACAAAATGTATTTAAACAATAATTGTTTAACAAATGGTTACAAATTTATAATATTATATTTTGTATTCCTTCAGGAACTGCTTGAAAGTATACGCAATATACCCGTAAATTTTCAAAATAAATTTGAGAGCATACGGCGTACATGTAGTATACCCTATGGGAACACCACTGTATATAGGTACATCGTATTATGGCGTAACAAATCGTCGACCTTACTGCTCCTGAGTATAACGTTGTGACAACTTATTTACACGCAAGTGCATGCTGTAGCGGCTCGACTTACGTAATGCCAACGCGATTACAATAAATTTTGGACTACCCATATTGTGATATAGACCAGAGTTTCCGAAACATTTTGAAATTACGGAACACTAAAAAATATTATATATATTTTTTTATTTTTTTTATACAGAACCCTTCTGAAATTTAATATCAATAAAATAATTGAAATAACTAATCAATAAAAAATATGTACACAAAACTCCAAATTATACAATGTAACCAGTGTCCGGTTTATTAACGGTAAATTTTAGATTCTGAACGGAGTGATGGAATCTATTGATTTTACAATGTGTGTTTTTTTTTATTTTGTTTATCGACACCTTTTTTGGCAGTAAAAATTCTTCTTGCTCTTTGACACTAAATATCTCAACTGGCCTGAAATCGGGGTTTCAGAAAGTGATAGAGAGTACGGAAATACACATTTTTGTTTTGAATTTCAAATTTATAACCATTTCTGTGCGCGCATGCGCAATACTACTTGTATTTTTCAATGGAAATACCTATTTTTAACTCCAGATTCGGATTGCTTTATTTTTTTAAATCAACATTCACATAAAAACTTTTTTACCATATCAAAAATTGGTGAACTACAGCGAGCTAATGTTTTAATTTAAATTATTGATTTTCAATGGTCATTAATCATTATAATATAGAATTAAAAATCTCTGTTCAGGAACCTCGGATTGAAATTGGTTTTCGAGAGAAGGTAGGGAGTACAGAAATACGCATTTTTATGCTATTTTAAAATGTATAATACTTTTGTTGTATTATTATGTTAGTTCTAATTTTTAAAAATGTCCATATTTTCTTCCTTACATAAATCTGTGAACACTCCTGTTAAAGTCTCCTCCCCTATTTCAACCGTTTATGTATATGCATTTCTCATTTTAAATATTTATTTAAAAATATAAAACCCATTTTTTATTCAAAATTTAAAAAAAAATCAACATACACTTAAGTATAAAAAATATATAAACATTACAAAATATAATACAAAAATTAATATTGATAGGCAGAATTGAAAAAAAAATCATTTGAGGGCATAATCATGCTTTCAGTCTAAATAAGGAAAACAAATTGCACAAGAAAAAGTAATAATGTGAAGTACCTATTAGATACAATTCATTATTCATGCATCAACTTACAATTAAGCAAAAATTAATGTATCTTCTTCTAATATACCTTTATAAAAGTCTAAAGTAATATAAATTGTATAGGCAAAATGTATAGTTGTGACGAAAATCCCAAGAGTCCTCCCGATATCCACCATTGATGACTGATATAGAGTGGTAAATAATCTATTCTGATTAATCAAACTTATAAGAGCTAACATGTGAAGTAGATACTAGATTATTAGAAGACAGACAAGTACTTACTTAAAATTATAATATGGAGAAATCCTATTCTGAGTGTAATAATTAATAATTAAATAGGTAACAACAATTATTTTATTAAAACTTAGTATGAACCTTATTTTTTAACACACACACACAAATAAACATATATACTATATAATCTCAGAGTATGTAGATATAGATTAATGACTGTGAATCAAATTAGTTTTTATTACCACAAAGCTATCGATCACTATAATTAACGTTTATAATTTTTAAGAGTATGCTAAAACTGTGATCATTGTGTGCTTCGGTCTTATGAAAATGAAAACTATAAAATGGTGTTGTTGATATTATGAATTTTACATTTTTAACGAATTACTGTAGTTAATGAAATATTTTGAAATTATCATATTAATTATTCTGTAATCTATAATTTAGATTCTATACTATACATTTTAATATGATATTATGTACTATCGCTTATAATTATTATTTATTATGAATCGTTTGTTGTAAATTTGTAATTATAGGTATTCCAATGTCCAATTATAATACTATCTTTGTATTCAGTACTCATGGTTTCTAAAATATTAACTCAGAATAGTTAATTTGCATTCAATTATTCGGTACAATTTTAAAATTTGAATATCAGTTATTAAAAATTGTTAGTCGTCATTATACCTAACCTATAGTATGTTATATTTTAAGATTACTTTCTTTAAGTTAGTTTATAGTAAGGTGCTTTACATCTTTCAGAAATACAATATGTCTATTTTATTATTTTAATAATTTAAATAATGAAATAATCTATATTTGAAAAATATTATCAAAAACCATTTATAAAATAAGCATAATGAACATTTATCAAATCGTTACAATAATACTTTGCACGAGATTAATTCAGTGTAAAACTTAGTAATCAAAACCACTCACAAAATTCTGTAGAGATGTCTTTCAGGAAATAGGAGTTCATAAAAACTAATTGTACTTATTTATGTCATTAATTAGTTTTGTTTTAGTCGATTCACGATTGCTAATCCCAAGAGAGATAATAGATATTATGTTCGTGGTTGTTGATAATCAGAATTGTTTGCAATATAATGGTTGATAAAATATATAAACGGATTGTAATAAATATATTGCATAAACCGAGTTTTTTCATTTTGCAATCATTTTAGGAACCCTGATTTAATAATCTCTACATTTTTTTTAAAAATCATAAAAGTAGATAGTAGGAATGCTTTAAAACTTTGAAATGAAAACAATTATAAAAATTAAATTTTTAAGCACAATTTATATTTTATTTTATAATAATATTTTAAGGTATAAAAACTTAAAATTTACGTAGTGTACACCTGTATCAAGTATTGTAATTAAATACAATGTTTTGATAAGGTACTAAAAGCGAATATAATTTTTATTTGAATTTTAGCTTGAGTAAATACATCATATTAAAGGGTTTAGAAATGTAAAATACCATGAGTTATCTGAGGTTTGAGTGTTCCATGCCACATATTTAAATGTTAAACATTGATAAATATGTATATAATATGTAATAATACCAACATAAAATATACCTAACATCCTATATTAACCTTATTTTAGTATAGTTTATATACTATTAAATGAGACGATTTATATAAGTTGTATTCAAAATAAGGTCAGTAAGAGCTCTTAATCACCTAGTAGCCTTGTTGATCTTAATTTAACCTCCTCTTAATAATGACTATTGACTATATTGACTATAGTACTATACTACTATATACATAATAGTATATTCTATAATTATTGATGATACCTACACAATTATTGTAATGAGATTAAGCAAGTTTTTTGAAGTAAGTGCTTATAAACTTCTTTGGTACCTATACCTAAATACTTACTTTCGAAATTTGAGCCAATCAGCTTAAAAACTAAATATTTTTTCATAACTTCAATACTGTGAAAAGCTAATTTCATTTATTTGTAATGACTGTAATTTTTTTTATATAGTTATCGATAATAGTTTTAGCTAACGAACGAGTAAAATATATAGGAATTATAAAGTGTTGGAATTATGATTGATTTTATGTTTTTATTGTAGTATCAGAATCATCCTATGTACACTGTGATTGTATAAGGGATTTAAAATATTTTTCATTAGCCAGATGAATAATATTACGCATAATATTATGTATATGCACTATATTCGTTTTCCTTATTTGACTGATTAATTATTCATTTTTATAGTAAAAATGATAAAACATATTATACAAATTCCGCACATTTACAACTTCATACATATATAAAGTAATATGTAACTAATATAATATTATATATACTAAACATATTATAATACTTATTGCTATTTATATATAATATAATTATAATGTAACATATAATTGATAGTGAAACAATATTGTAGTTATTGGCTAATAGTAAATAAATTGTAACTTTTGGTCAATTCCAGATTAAAGTAATCTAACTACCAACGTTTTTTTTCACAAAAATCATAGGGTTTTTAAACCATATTTCAAGAGATAATTCAAGTGGTTACAGACTGTGTTTAATAATTATTAAATGATTTAAATGTGGTCCAGAATTGAATAGTTGAATATTCTATAAGTGTATTAATCTTACGGACAACCCTTTATGCATATTTTGTAATGACTAAAGTGTTAACTCGAATAAAACCCTCTATAGAACATGTTAAAATTTAAAGTATGACAAACAGTATCTGTACAACTCAACAAATGTGATGATCAATAATCTGTGTATCTATATATATATATATATATATGTAATATGTATATACATTTATTTAAATATTAAGCTTAGATATTAAGCTTAGATAGGTTAGTGATGGGAAAATTCGAAATTCGTCGAAGTTTGAAAAACCAGATTTTCGAAATTCAAAATCCAAAATCCGAATTTTACTGTAAATCTGGATTTCGGATTCAAAAATCTGGAATTTACATTGAATCCGGATTTTCTAGCTTGAATTCTGAAATCTGAAATTCGGATTTTTCGGATTTTTGGAGAATCCGTATTTAATTCCCATCACTAATTGAGGTATATAAACACATGAATGAGACATGACATATTTGACATGTATGTTTGTATAGGTATTTAAATGACAATTATTATTTTATCAGTAAAGGCGATATATAATTCATAGTATATTATACGGTCTTGCATAATTCGTATAAGTGTATAACACAGTCTATAATCTATATAGTCATGTAGACAATATTATATATTAAAAGTGAACATTTCAGTACGTCATGTGCACAGAGGTATGCAAGCGAAGCAAACAGATTTGATGAGGCAATGATTTCATAATTCAATGACTGTCTATATACTGACTGGTGAATTATGAAAACTTGTAAACACACCACTGGAACATGCGGTATATTTATTAATGATTTCATTTCGGGTTAACACGTAAATACATGACGTTATTGAGTGTATACGTAGGTAATTCAGCTGGATTTTTTCATAAGCCGCCCGTAAGCTATATATTCTTTAATCTTACGACTTTATGAATTTCGTAAGGATACCTAATGGCAAAAAAGACCAGTGATATTTTTTTTTATATTTCTAATATTTTTGGTTACTATTGTCGCGCCTTATCACCAGATACACCGAATGCAATGTTCGAACATGAATAGTGAAGAATTGGTTTCATATTATGAATCACGACTACGCGTTGGCGTCGTGTGCGCTTTGCGTCGTACACGGTACGCCGAATAATTATTTAATTATAAGAGTAATATTTTAGTTTTAAATAATTTCATAAATAGAATAGTCGAGATTAGCTTATCGCAGGAGTTCGTATTGGAAAAGAATATCAAAACACCGAGAAGAGAGAAAAAAAACCAATCATTGGTCCACCTTGAATTCCACACGCGTTAGCCGCGTAGTATTTTACCTAAAAGCGAGTGGGTTTGCGCCGTTTGCATAGTATCAATGTTATTACTACCTACTTTTCAGACCATTACGGACGTCGTCGGGTAGACAATAAAATGAATTCGGCGGTTCACAGTAATGATCAGTATGAACATTGTTTTGCGGGATTATTATTTTTAGGCAAATTGTTGTTCCAATTGTTGACGGGGAAAAGTTCGAACATTGCATTGCATGGAATAAAAAAAACGCGGACCATGGAACAAACGATACGTTGCGCCCGTCGTTGACGTCGTGTTTTTGATTTTTGTTTTTTTTTTTTACGTTTTTATCAGTTCGTCCGTCGCACCCGTTTCGCACAGTTGTCCTATTTATTATTATTTCTGGCATATTTGCCTGTAGACAGCAGCTCACTCGCCACTCTCGTAATCAATTCAAACTAAACAAATATACCTTTTTAAATATCAAATACGTAGTTTACCATGTCGTGTGTTTTCGTAGTCCGCTGACTTTTATAGATCCAGTGGCTTCGTCGTTGTGCGTTCTCGAGTGTTATCGGTTTTGTGTTTCGTGAATAACGTTCGTTTTCCACGCGAATACTTCGCACCAACAGTCGTGTGAAAAACCGTAAAGTCCCACTGGGCGACTGATAACGACACGACTTTTGATCCGTGGCACCTGTTTGGTTTAATGTGGAAAAACAGCGGAAAATGAGTTGGGGAACGGAATTATGGGTTAGTATATCGTCAGTTTTTGCAACACTTACAGTCCCGTCCATAGTTTTTAAATTGTCCTATAACGGATCGTTACTGCTTCAAGTGTCTCGGACCATTTTCATTATTATCGACTTGCCCTTTTCACCTGTTAAAATGTGTTCTACGTTTATTGTGTTAAGAGACTGAACACTATTATTATAATGTATAATTCTACCTGAAATGCCTAATGTGCAAGGACCCACCTATAATTATTCTTATTTTTTGTTTATGTAGGTGTATTAATTTAAAATCACATACAAGGCTACTCTATTTTATTAAGACAATTATTCTAGTTGTATTTTTTATTTAGGCATAGTTATAGGTATTAATACAAATACCTAATGTGCCCTCATATTACTTTTATATTCTGTTGTTAGGTACCTACAGCATCTTCTAATGTAGTTTGTTTAATAATTAGCTGTATTAACCTTGAATTTTTCAGATATTAAATTTTGTTTTTTGTTTTTAACTCTCAGGCTTAATTGATGTTTACATTATTACCCTACTTAATATTTCAATTTATAACTAATGATTTATTAATGTTATTTTTATGTTAATCATTTATTTTAAGTAATTACTAATTAACAACTAAGTTAGGCATTATCGCTTGCATTTTCTATTAAAACATCATGGCCCTACAATATAATATAATTCTATTAAGAACTAGGATAGAGGCAAGTAATTATTTGATATAAAACTGCATAAAAAGTACTGTTATTCAAATTCTTTTAGATATTAATTTCACCTTTTAACTGGAATAACATTCCTTTATTATTACATAATGAATTCATATATATTGGTAGATTTTATATTGACGAATTCCTTGTGTCTTTATACATTTCCAAATTGTGATTATCTAGGCTTGTTTGAACATATTAATACACAGATTAATACATAATACATTGGACTAGTATCTATATAATTGTTAATCAACTTGTACTTATTGATAAGACTCTTATTCTTACTATGCGTTACTTGTAATCAAAGAATAAAGTTTAATTCAAACAAATATAATATCAATAATCTTTTAATAGTTAATAGTTATAACAGAATATTATACTTAGTATATGTAATTTGGATGATTTTTTTAAAATTATAGATATTTATCTTTAAAAATGTATTATTTATACTTTTAATTTTTTTTTTTATTGAATCTTCGAACAATATTTTAGGGTTTTAAGAGTTTCTTTTATCTTTTACCCTAATTATTATAGCATATTTAATCTACCTATATTACCTCTATTTTATTTAAAAGTATAAATTTTACATTTTTAGTACGATTTTTTTTTTTCATCCAAGTCCTTATCAAATGTCTACATTTATTTTTTTATTTAAAATTTTAAAAGTATTAAATTAAATAAATTTCAATATTTTTATACCTACCTATATATTGATAAATTAAATAAAATATTCGGCTAAGTGTGATATTTTAAAAATGTTTAGTATACATTAATTTTTACAGTTCC
Source organism: Chaitophorus viminalis (assembly GCA_025469195.1). NCBI lineage: Eukaryota > Metazoa > Arthropoda > Insecta > Hemiptera > Aphididae > Chaitophorus > Chaitophorus viminalis. The sequence continues at coordinate 130,104 of JAIPRK010000616.1, forward strand.
TAATAATTTCAATTTGTTTTGAAATGACGGAACTGTAACTCCACAGTTTATTAATCTTCTGATTCATCTAGTTGATTTAGGTAGGTATCTTTGTACTGCAAAATCCAGGGCAAAATCCAAACAATAATAAAATGTATTGTTTGTTAATAAAGTATTTGATGAAAAAGAAATACTTATTTATTGTTGTACAATAAACTTTATTATGCCTTTACAGTTAACAAAAAGAGTATCTATGCATTTTGCGATATTTTAAGATATGCAAAGTTAATAATTTTTTTATACTTCTTTTTATTTAACAAATTATTTGTTTTAGTTATAATTGAGGTTATGATTTATAAAAGACAAACATGTTCTTTTATTTTTCCAGCAAATATTTTTATTAACTGAATTCTAAATAAATATTGTACACGATTTTTGTTTTGTTAATATGTATTCAGGTAATATTGAATTTTTAAGCCTTGATATCCTATAATATACTATCTTATAGTAAATAATATTCAGAGATTATTGAAATGGTTCAGAGGGTTAATTTTGTCTACACTTATTATTTATTATTTGTTTATCATATATTTAATGTAAATTGTTAAGCGAGAGGCAATACATGAGTTTATGACTTTATGACTATAATATTATAAAATTTATGCTTTGGTATGTACTATAAACATTTTACTATTTCCCATGTACAAAAAACAGATTCTGAATAAAATTATTCATCTAATTTCTTTATTTTAATATCAAACTGTATATCCAATTTTAATAATCTTTACAAATTAGTGCAAGTAAAGGATTAGTACTCGTTCCTTCAAGTATTACAAACTGTTATGTAATGCACATCAAAAACAAAAATTGAAATAAAGAATTTGTATTGTTGATCATAATTTATGTATTTTAATAAATTATTTGTCTTAATAATAAAGTTAGTTACATTTTGGTCTTACTTATATATGTATCTTTTTTGGTGAAAACCCACCATATATTCATATAAATATTATTCTAATATGTACCTATTTGATATTATCTAGCTAGTACCCTAATAATCTTGTTCCATATAATACAATTTTTCTTATTCTTATTATAGAATTAAAATCAGTTTTAATACTTTTTTTGTAAAATGTAGGTAAAAATAGTATGTTTAATACAAAATAAAACATAATTTATTTACGAAAAGTATTTTATACTACCCACTAGCATTTATAGTATTGCCATATTAGTATTATGCAGGAAATCCACATTACATTTGGACGTAATTAATGTCTGAAACTGTTACTCATTTTTGTTCTATGCTTAGCAACATTGCGCCAGTGTTTGATAAATTCTAGAGAATATTTGGTGTTTATCTGTCCTTAAAATGGATTTTGATTAAGCCAATCGGGTTGATATCTTACCAAAATAAAATAAATTGATTAAAACATATCTACTTATTATTTTAAATACGTGTTTTATGAGTTCCTCTCTAAATTGTTGGCTTTTTAATTTATATTATGTGGTTTATTTATTTCGATCAGAAAATGAAATTATCATTACTGTTTCTCAATAAAAGAAAATATCTCAAAAGGGAATTTTTATGTAACCTTTCTTTGGAACATTTTACTCCAACATAATTATTAATAACATACTTATATTAAGCATTAGCCATAATATTTGTTTCAATTATTTAAAATGTCTATTCTTAATTATTTATTTATATTTATATATACATATATATATATTGCTGCATCATGGTGTTCATTGACATTTGATACGTAATCAATAACACTACGTAGGTCGTATATCCTGTTTCCTGTACCTATATCTTGAAAACTCACATCAATAATACATTTAACCAAATTATTAAGTTTTAATTTTGTTTTTTAAAAATATGAAATATTGAAATGTATATTAATTTGAATTTAGATACAGCTGTACAAATTTTTCTGGACTTTTCTATTTAATTTTGATCATATAAAATTTAAATTATATTGCTGTATTCTTGACTATAGCCAAATATTATATTAATATGTCAATGTGAACAATTTGGTTTGGTATTTTTAAAAACAATTTCCGATTTTAGAAACAGCATTTTGGTTTGTAACTACGTCGGAGTTATTATTAGTCAGTGACTGTGTTTGCCTGGAGAAAGTAGAACAACAGGTTTTTCTTGTACGAATCTTGTCTGAATTAATTGCAACGATCAACATGATTCTACCCTTGCTGACTATTCTAGGCAAAAACAGAAATTATTTTTTTTTTTCGATAAACATGAATGACACTTGCAAGACGAAGACTTTGCATTTGGTTATTTTTTTAAACCAGAAGCTGTAGCGTCCTTGATCCATGCATGGAATATTAAATCTTTATAATTTATGTTCTTTGACAACAGTGTCCAATACTTGTAATTTGTCCACATGTTTTACTTACAAATGTTAAAGTTTACGTATAAAATCGAAAACTGAGCGCTCGAATGCCTTTATATAGTCTAATTTACTTGATTCTTTTAAGTTCAAAATATCAAGATACTCAAACATCGAAACATATAAATTTGGGTCATGGCTCAATAATTTTCAATTTGAATTAATACCATTAAATACTTACATAATTTTCTGAGTTTTGGGTTTTTTAAATTTAAATTTATGAACTTTTTATCATGCAGAATTTAAGGCATCTCTTTATTTAGATATTTATGTTGTTATAATTCTAGTATAATATAATATAATTAATGGTAGTAATTTTAATATTAGAACTTGGAAATTTTACCTCTATATCCTTGTAATCCTTTCACGATTCTCAACTACGCCATTAATTTCTTTTTCCTGTTTTTCGTAGTTTTTAGTCCATCTATTAACTATTTGGATTAATACATCTCCTTTCTTTATGTCTAAACTCTAACATATCTTTATAAAATTTATCACCCTCATCTTCGATAACACTATTGTTACTATGAATTACAAACCATCTTCAACTACTAGAAAGTTCGTCGGTCGACTTCTTTATAGTTTAAAAAGTAGTGTCGATAACCTTGACATCCTCATAACTAAAAACCGCACAAATACTGGATATTTCTCTCGCTGGTGGTACACACACATTTCTTCTTAATTCTGTATGTTTTTATTTAACTTTATTCCTATCTTCCAAATTTAAATGTATTTTCATGCAATTTTAATTATTTATATATTTTTATAATAACGAATATATAGTGATCATGATTCGTTATTTTGTTTTATTTTTGTTTATAATACACGTATTTGAAAAGTAGTTGCAAAGTAGGTACAATGATTAAATAATAAACGCATATTAAAAAATCTTACTGTAAGTAAGATGTTCATTTTATTTAAGTTAAAAGTTTTTGATATGTTTGCTAACGTCTTTTATTCTTATAATTCTTGCATTCCTAAAGCAACAAGTCTCCTTTAGCTTGTGCCCAGTGAAAGCGTAAATCTACTATTAGAATTCTGGAGTCCGTTATTTGAACGTTTGTGTTTGTAATTAATGGAAAAATCGTTTATAGAACGGAAACAATGTATGTTGATTACTGGTATAATCTATAAAGATATTTTCACTTCCTTATTTTTAACATTCACTAGAATTATTGTTTCCTTTCGTGCTGCGTACACATGCCATTCAGGTATTTAACGATGAGTTTGAAATAATTAAAACCGATGATTAAATTTTTTTAATGTAATATTTATTAATCTTTATTGGCATGTAGTCAAATAGTGTGTACTATTATTATTCTAAATGCGCACCGCATACCTATTTGTGCGATACTCCTGACCTTGATCGTATTGTAAGATAACGGCATGTTTTTATTTTTCAGGACCAGTACGATAATTTATCGTTTCACACTCAAAAGGGTATCGATTTTCTTGAACGATATGGTCATTTCATCCGCGACAGATGCCTCATTGAAATGGAATACGCGGGCAAACTTAGGTATGTTATTTAAATATATTTTTAAGGATTATTAAAGTGACAAGTTATTAAGATTCATCATAAAAATTGTGTTATAATTTTTAGATAAAATTAGATTAAATATTGATTATGTATATGTCATATACCTATATAAGAAATAGTTTAAATAAAAAAATATTATACAGTTTCCGGCGTTACCGTATAATCTTTTATACAATTTAAGAAAAAGTCTATTGTGGTTTTAAGTTTAAATACTTTTTTTTTGTTACCGACTGTAATTCTACAATAATTATGGAATATATCTTCGGCGCATCTATAGGGTCTAAATTTAATGAAAGTTAATTAATTAAAAAAAACGTAAATGTACTCGTATGTTAATTATTTTAAAAGCATTAATTTATGCTTGAATAAATATAAAATTCTAATATGCCAAAAATGTGAAAATAAATATAGGTGATTAACGTATTTAAAGCCCGATTATAGAAGGAGAGATGTTAGGTTGATTATTAATTGTAATCATTTTTGAGTTAAAATTATTATTTCAGATCAGTGTATCAAAAGGATTTTAACTAACCCACATTGCTTCCCCTAAATAAATTGTTGTCCATACCTTATAATTGAATTAGAAAAAAATCTATCATGAATAATGGTTCATGAATCATATGTAGCTGTAGTATAAACTGTAGTGATATTATATACTCCCTGTACAACAGTATACAAAGAATAAATCAATTGTTTTTGTATTTGTTTTTAAAATGTAGTTTACGTTATTGGAGGTATAAGATTTTACTTGTTTTTTTATTGTGTTTTATATGATAATTGTTGCGTAGCATTTAATTAATATAAAAATTGTATTACTTAAATTTATGTGCAAATTAAACTTAATATTGTAATTTATAGATTGTACTTGAACATTAAATTTTTTGTTTCTGTTTATTTCTATGGTGGCTCAATGATATTATTCATGATTTGTATAATGGTTTTGTAGTTCCAAAATATAGAATACGATAAGACTTTGGTCGTTTGATCTGTATTAAAGTCATAGGTGTAGATTCATAAATTATGAATCGGGCATCTGAATTATATAATTATTGATTTTAAGCTAAAATTATATTATTAGTTGACTGTCAATTGTCCTCTTTCATTTATAAGTATTTAAAATTAACTTTGCTAATCCTATCGAAGAACATCATTAATGTTATATGAGATACATTCAAATTGTGAAGTTAATTTAATACTTATGCACTTCCGTTCATTATTATAAATGTTGCGAATTAAAAATATTTGACAATAATATAAAGATATAGCAAAAAAAAAAGTATCGTAAAATATGAAAAAAATGTTTTCTATTTCCAATATATTACGTGGGTCGTGGTTACTAACGTTATGATACCGATACTGTTCGTATGGCGTACAAAGTAGAACCTTGGAAATATATATTCGTTCAAATGATTAATAATGTATCGAACACTTTGATTAGAACGGTATGTCGTATGTCGAAAAGTAACATGGAATCAGGTAGTCGACTTAAATTTCTCGAGTAAAGTTTAGGTATACGTATACATTTACATATATTATATCATTTATAAAACTAATTATTTTATCAATCATATTTCAGTAAAAATGGAATTGGCTAAATATTCAAGATCATGAGTATATAACCGGCTCTTTGATTTGATAATACTAATGATCAATTATTTTTTTGTGATTCATAAAGAATTTAGTGCTCCTTTGGTTTGTACTGTTCATAAATCATAATATTTAATCTTAATTCGTGTTAACTGGTATTGCAGAAAAGTAAAATGAATTATATAATTTCTGATTCACTGTTTTGAATTTAACAGATGTTCACGCTAATATTAGTAATAATAATAGTTTTATATTTGGATTACTTAGTACAGGCTTATAATGACATAATATGTATATAACATATAGTACATTTAATCTACGGCAGTTACTCTATTGAGTCTATACAATTCCTAGTTGCATTTTCTGATACCTATAGTAGATGTTATATCATTTTAGTTAACAGATGTTTATAAAATAACGGAATTATATTAAAATTATATTTAAACAGTTTTTAAACAGAACGATTAAAGTATTTTAAACGATATAGCAATACGTGATTTAAATGAAATAACAAGTTATAACGCGAACATTTGAAAATTGTTCTTTTAGACACTATACATAGTTCCGACATGTTCAATTCCTAAATTTCTCGGTCATTGGGCATGACATTGTGCTAACAGCTCGTGTTTTATTGGTATTCGCTGTCATTGAACCTGTGCCGATAAAAAAGTATTCACACATTACAAATTATAATTTACAATAGTGCAGTGCAAAATGGACAACGAATAACTAAATGTAATACCTACAAATTATAATGTTTTAAAATTATAATTATGATACACGTTTTTAAGTAAAATATTTTGTACAAATCGACAAGCTGATTAATTTTATAGTATCTGTAATTTACTCAAAAACAAGTAAATAATTTATTGTTTCTGTTTTTTTGTTTGGTCGAATTTTTAAAATTAGACATTTATACATTTACAAAAATAGCTGTATGCACTTATGTTACTACTTATTTGAATTGTATTTACACTTACCTGGTAATTGATGTCCTAAAGAAATAGGATAGCCATTGCTCACTGACATACCTATCATATTTAATTTTATACCGCTGATTATAGGTTGTAGAAATCGTATTATCGACATAAATATTAATGACTTGAAACCACCACACTTTTCCATTATGCGTAATTCAACACATTATATCTTAATAGCAAAAGAATATTTTATAAATAAATTAAAAATTACTTTATAAATCCTTTATTTTTTTCAGGCGATTGGTTAAAAATTATCAGCCTAAAAAAAAAGACGAAGAAGAATACCAGTAAGTCACATTTCTTAAATCATTTTTCCCATACGGCCATACATAGTAATGAAAAATATTTTTTATGGTTTTGAATTTATGTTTAAGAATTGTAAGCATTTTTTAATTTCGCTAATCTATCCTAACTGTATAAATAGTTTTAACTAAAACCATAATTTTTACAATTCTAAAAATAGATAAGAAAAACATTCAATTTAAGTTGGGTAGGTACTATAAAATAGTTATTTAGTTTTTGAAAATTTACAATATAGGTACAAAAAAGAAAATATAACGTAAATTAGATTATACCATACTATGGAATCCAAGTAACATGTTATTTATTAATTATTAGTGTTATTACACTATTAGGTAATAGGTACTGCTTATATTTAATATTATGTTAAATACAAAATGGTAGTAATCCGAACTACGAAACTTGGACGAAGTTTGCTTATGAAATGTGTATAAAATGCATTTAGTTTTGTTTATTTGTTGTAGAACATTCTATTTTGAGGTCTATTTGTGTTAAATTTAAATTTTGGACTCTACTTATAAACTAATTTAAGTAAATTCATTTAAAAATACTTCAATCATTTGCTCAGTTACTCAGGTTTCCCATTATGTGTATCAATATTATACAATTTCAGAATGATATTATTGCAAATAATTATTGACAATTAAGAATTCAATAAATTATGCAATTAAAAGTGATGACTAATATTACGAAACTAATTTTTCTTGTTACCATTTTGTTTACGACATCATTCAAAACAATAATGTAGTTCAATAATTTTGTTTATTATTGAAATATTATAATCGTCAATGTTATTCGAGCATCTTAACTGAAATATAAATCAATTAAATGAAAATGTTAAAAATACAGGTTTAGTGTTACTGTGTTTGAGACTAGTTCAGAAGAATACGGTACTTAATTTGGCTATCATCGCTGAGAGCATAGTGCAGTTCAATATACTTTAAATGTCATCCACTAACATAGTCTCTTGCTTAAATAATTTAAATAGGCGTCTTCTTTTTATGTCGTATTGCTTTGACGTTTAAATTAATATAATTTATTCAATCATTTTAAGATTAATTTAATTTAAAAATGTTAAATGTGCCTTAAAACTATGTACCTATTGAATAAAGACATTAAATGTATTAGGTAATATTTATTATTTAGGAATAAAATAGTTATTTTTTCTTTAAATGTTATTATTTTATGACACCAAAATACATAATATGTATTATTTATACTATGGCGTAAAGCCGTAAAATAATAATCAATAAACTCTACTAACATTTGAAAATCCATTAGCAACTATACTTGTACTGATAAATTTTAATTTTGTTCTTACCTGTTGAGCAATATTTTTCACAAATTTAAAACTACTACCTATACAATAACTAATGTTTATTCTTCAGTGCACATTTATATATTTGTGTTCAATTCTTATTAGATATAAATTTAAGTTGTTTTATAATTTTGGTTGCATTATAAGATTCAGTTCTACATTTTGGTAACATTTTTGAATCTTTTCCCATTTCAAGTAGTTTTATGTGGGGGAATCTTTTTCAGGGCCAAAAGCTCGCGTGAGTCACGACACATTAACGATGACGTAACTACTTGGGGATCGATACCGAAGGGGAACCTATCCTTTTCCTGCTTTCCATCAATTACAATACTATCCTACTTGTAAATCATTCAGGGTCAAAATAAGTTGTTATACTAATTTGACATATTATCCTAGTACAATAAGGGTGATTGTAATGGCTATTAAAAATAAAACTAAGTGAAATATTCATTTATAAAAGGTTTATCTTTCGTCTTTAATTTTCTTGTATGCTTGTAAACTATCCCCTGCTCCCTAGATGATATGTAAGCAAAAATTAGTGATGATAGTTTTAAAATATTTAAACAGCATTGCATTTTTAAACAGTTATTATATACACCATTAAGGATAAAAATACAGTTCTTATAATTATGTTAACATAATTCACTGTTTTTTGTATGTAAATTATACTAAACAGTTCAACAAAACATTTTTTCTCACGTTTTCTTATAATTTATGAATTGAAAGTTTGGGAAATGTTATTCAATTAATATATATCTATTCAATTATATAAAGTTAAGACTCGTATTAATCTTTTATTCTATACATTTTTTTTCTAATCTTTAGTTTCTGTTGTTTAAATATAACCAATAAGAAATACTTATTACCTAATTAAATATTCAGAAAAGGATAAAAACAAAACACTTAAATAGGTACCAGATCATTACTCGAAACTCAAATAACTTTTTTGCTTGTGTAAATTACGAAGTTTAATAATTAAAAATTATTTGACATGTGGTTTAAACGTCCTTGGATATAGCATTTTGAAATTTTTAAAAATGATGGTATATGAACTCATACATAATATAAAATATAAATTTAGATACAGATAGTTTAGAGAGTTAAAGAATATTTTATCAAAACTTTCTAAACATATTGTGTATGTATTTAATATAATAAATACATATTATATGTCTATTATAAAGTAAATTTAACAATTGTTCGCAAATTTCAAGCCTAAATATATTTTTAACTTGCTTAAATTGTACAAAATAACACCAATACACATGGCCTACATGTATAATAAAAAACACGACCATAAACAAAAATAGTAAGGTCATTTTCTTTTCACAAAATAGTCATTGATCACCTATTGTTATCTTTTAATAATCTTTTGCAGCCGATTGCTTTTATTATTCTTATTTAAACTATTTTTCTATACACATAGGTATAGCCCATGTAAAGCGTTTAAGGCGATGTTGTGTGAAGTAAACGATTTAGCCGGTCAACACGAGGTAATAGCTGAAAATCTCCAATCTGATGTCATCAGGGAAATTAATTATTTGGTGAAGGACATCAAAGAAGAAAGAAAGAAGGTACATATCTCGGCGATTTTCTATACTGCTTATACAATACAATATGTGTACATATTGTTAGATGTAATACTATTGTCGTCAAAACTACTATTGTGTATTCGTTTTTATAGTTACTTCAGGACAGTGCAAAATATGTGGCGATGATCAACAACCAGGTCGCGTCCCTGGAACGGTCCCGGAAAAACTACGAGAAAGCGTTTAAAGAAGCTGAAAGAGCTTTGGACAACTTTCAGCGAGCCGATGCGGACTTGAACCTATCCCGAGCCGAAGTGGAAAAGCAACGGATGAACATGGCCATTAAGAACCAGCACTGCGAGGAGTCTAAGACCGATTATGCCAACCAGTTACAGAAGACAAACGAGCTTCAAGTATAGCGCGCGTCCTTGTAATCCTCGAGTTCGCGTAATAAACTTGCGTTCTGTTACAGGGCCAACATTATAAGGCACTGATGCCGGAGGTATTCAGACAACTGCAGGAACTCGACGAAAAACGAATTCGCAATGTTCGACATTTCATGGCTCATTCAGCGGATGTAGAACGCAACGTTTTCCCCATCATAAACAAGTGTTTAGACGGAATAATAAACGCTGCCAATCAAATCAACGAAAAACAAGTAAAACGATTATTCTATAATTCCAAAATTGCTGTCTCCCTATCGTATAAACGATAACGAATTATAATTTTATCATTTATCAGTAATAAAGAAATACTGATTTAAAACTGCTCGTGCCAAACTTTGTACAATAATAATAACCATTATAATTTTCGTTCTGCCCAATACGCACGTCAAGTGGGGTCCATCCGTATTTCGAAGAATTATTTTTTTCCGTATATAAACACCCTATCTTCACATGTTTAAAAATAATCTATTATACTTATATTTTAAATAACCCTTGATACTTGAAACCAATAGTCGTCTTGCATGTTTTTTTTCGTATGACATTTAATTTAATTTTGACGTTTAGGATACTATATTGGTGATAGAAAGATACAAGTCTGGTTTCGAACCGCCTGGAGATTTTCCATTTGATGATTTAAGCCGTGGTGGTGAGTCCACGCCACTTATCATGCCTGGTGGGAACACTTATGTGTCATCAGGTATTGGTGCCCATAGGGCTGAATCAATGACTGTAAAGGGCACCATGTCAGCTGGCAAGCTGAAAAAACGAGTGGGCCTATTTGCCATATTTAGCTCCAATAAGGTATGTATTATTAAAATGTATTTATACATATTATATACATCTAATTTGATTCAATTCTATGGTCATAATTTTGAATTTTTTTTTTCAATTATGTTTCGAAAAAATATATAAACGAAATATAAATGCTCTTCTTGAATAATCAAATTTTTGATACAACCCCAATGCTGTAAGTACATAAATATGTGGGAAAAATTTATATCCTGCCAGTCATTTGTCAGTTTTGTCACATAATGCCCCAGAAATACTAACTTATATACTGTATTCACAATATCATAGCCTTCTGAATGAATGATTTTTCTTTTAAATTAATGTAAAACAAAATATTTGATTATACTATTAAAGTACAACTTTTAGTGTGTATTTCTGGAACACAATTAACACCACATTATGGTATGGGCTTAAGTGAACATGTTGCCTTTTTTCGCATTTTTATTTTGGCGCTAGCGATTGTAATGCCAATTATTATTTTTTTTAATATTATTTTAATAGAAGTTCTAAAATTTAATTACAATTAAAAATTATATTTTATGATTGAAATAAATTTTTGATTGAGCTAAATGTTGAGATTATATTATTTAAATATTTACACATCTAAGATAAACTACCTAAAATTTAACCACTTTAATACCAAAATTATAGTTTTAAAAAAATTGAATATATTCAAGAATTTAAAAATTTATATAAACCATGTGATGTATTATATTTAAATGTATATTTATATGTTTGTTTATCTGTTACTTAATTTTTACTAACTGCTTGGCTAATCACGCTTGCTTTATATATTTTACATGCACTCTGAAGCTAATGGACGTATGCAGTTCTGTCAAGGTATAAAAAAAAATACTGTTTAATGTGTGTTCTTAACACTCCATAAAATTATAAAGACATGATTATTATAAACTTAATACAAATAAGACACATTTATATTTATAATAATGACTAAAACAATCTTTGTAACTACCTACATAAATTATTCCTAACAAATCCTTAAATTGTTAACATTTACTTATACAGAAATCATGGAATATTAATTGATTTTTTAATTATTATGTTTTACATATACTTAGTTAATAATTACTAATGTTGTAACATAACTAACAAACCATATTGTGTAATTAATAAGAATATTAATTACTTGTATGTTATAATCTATAGTTGTCATTCAATATCAAATTATTGATTTTTAACAACTAAACAAAATATGCCTGTTAAAATTTATGAATATGTTGTTCTATACACAGATTTTTATCGAATAATGTGGCCAGCTGATATAATATTAATACAAATATTTTGCTTAAATTTGTTTTTATATTTTAAAACTTGAATGGAATAATTGTACATTTATTATGTTTCTCTCAATAATTTTTTGTGTTTATAACAGTTCTTTATATAATAACACAATTAATACATTCAGTAAAATTCAACACCATGTTTCCATTAATTTATCCGTTAATTTATTGATATTGTTTATTACAGAATAATCTTTCATCGTCTGGTGATAAGGATGACTATAGTGAATTACCACCAAATCAACGGCGAAAAAAAATTCTTCAAAAACTAGATGAAATACAGGCAAAATTACAACAAGAAATAGCAGCCAAGTAAATATTATTGAAAACAATAAAAATACATTTGCAAATTGTGTGTGTCATCTAAACTTATGTGTAATGCTTATACTATTTCTTTAGAGATGGCTTAATGAAAATGAAAGGAGTTTATGAGTCAAATCCAGCTTTAGGTGACCCAATGTCTACAGAAGGTCAACTAAATGAGTGTTCTCAACGCATTGACAAATTAAATTCCGATATGATTAGGTACCAAGGGTTATTACAAGAAGTTGAATCCAATGGTAGTCCTGCAGGTTCACGCAAATATGAATTTAATATCGAACATAACGGTATTGGTAATGGTAGTACTAACAATTTATCCAATCACAAGTAAGTGAAGTATATTTTAACTTATCTTACATGAATTTGAATTATGTATTGTAATTAAGTAGGCTAAATACGTCCATACCAGATGGAAGAGCTCCCCTTGGAGAAGATGAATCATTGAGTCGTTCAGCATCTGATTCCAGTGTTTCTATACCTGCTGTTGGAATAAATAAGTAAGATTTGAGTACATCACAATTTCTATTTTTATACTAAACTCCATATTACTAGCAGTCGATACCCTGGTGAAACTGTCAGTTTGGGTGCTTCGCGTAATTCTTTAGCAAATGATGAAGATACACCTTATTACGATATTCATGATTTGCCACCACTTGGTACATGTACTGCTCTCTATGCATTTGAAGGTATACAATTTTAACTATTTAAATTTCTATAAATAGTCAATTATTTGATGTTATAGTTTATTTTGATGATTTTTTTGTTTTAGCAACAAGCGAAGGTTCAATACCAATGTTTGACGGAGAGCAATTACTAATCATTGAACAAGATCAAGGAGATGGTTGGACACGTGTTAGAAGACAGCCTCCCAATGCCGAGGAAGGTTTTGTACCCACATCATACATCTCCATACACTCTAGCTGAACAGATCCTCGAGTTTGAAATTTTTACTTTAATACCCTTTGATATTCAAATCAATTGTGTACATAGAAAACTAAAAACCCCTCCATAAATTAACTGTAGATAAATTATGATTTTTTTTTCTTTATAAGGTTGTGAAAAGTGCCAATTTATAACAAAAATGATGTAATCGGTCTGAGCTCAAGTTGTCATGTAGGATTTTTATAAGTTATTAATTTTTTTTTTTTTTATTGTTTCCAGATAATCAAATTTCTTTAACTAATGTGCAATTTTAAATGAACCAGTGGCAAGTTATACATCTTGCTTAACTTTTTATTTTTCTACTTATGCCGCTGTGTTTTATTATTGTTTTCCTTATCTTGTAACCTGTTTAAAACTTCATGGGAATATAATAAGTTTTTATTGTTTTAAACTTAAGAGTTTCCGTCCACCTTTATTTTTATAATCTAAGTTTTTTAGTTTGTTTTTAAAACACTTTATTTATTAGTTATTCTATTCAATTGCCCCAATTTAGCCTGAAATAATACCATAAATAACAATTTGTCAATTAATGATCCATTTGTATATTTTTAAAACAGATGTCTAATAAGTAATATTGTAACTTGATGAAAAAACAGGTTGTGTTAGTGTAAACACATTATAAATACCCAGACAAGTGTTTATTATATATTTACATATATAGTTTAACGTTCAAACATTAATTATATAAATATATATATATATATATATATTTTTTTTTTAACATAAGATGTACTAAAAAAAAATTTAGTCTTCAATGAAATATGCTTAATAAAATAGCAATTATTTACGAAACATTAGCGAACAAAGTTAACAGACTACAATTAGTAGCTTTGTATTTTTTTCTTTTTTGTTATTATATTATTATTTATATAATCCTAATAATTATAATTTGCATTTTTTTTTTGTTTTTTTGTATCAAAATGATAAGAGTGGTATATATATATATATATGTATAATATGCCTAAACTTACTCCTATTGACCCAATGATTTGTAAATACATATATTAAATCATCTAAAAACATATCACTGTTTATTGTTTCAATACCATACAAAACATTCATTATTAAACTTTACAATACTAACCATATGTAAAAAAATGCATTTGATTTTAAGATTATTATTTGTTATTTATTAAATTGCTTATAAAGTGAGATTGATGTTATGTTTTATTTTTCTAATACTCCAAGTGTGCTTCAGTACCATTCTGAATAGACTTTAAGTTATACAAAGTCAGTGCCGCTCGAAAAACCTCTGGACAGCACTGTATAAAGTTAGGCATTCTTTTTTTTGAAGGTGGTTTAATATATTATTAATTTTACAATCATTATCTTTTGAGAAATTGACATTATTGGATAATAAATGAAAAAATACATGAAAATTTACATTTTTTTTTTTTTTTATTGTTAAATTTTTTATTTATAATATTAAACCACTGGAGAACAAAAACCATTAGTCCTGTAATAACACTAAAAATTATAGTTGACACATTTTACATATTTTATTTGTGTGTGCCAGTACTATTATATTATATTCATCATAATGCTCGTTTTAGCAAATATGAATAAACATGATACACTTGATGGTTTTTATTTTGTATTTTCATTTATTAATACATTTTATCCTAATTAAATATATCTATTTAAAAAATTAGAATAAACCCAAAAAGTGTAGTATTAATAAATTTGTTTTAAAATCTTGACAGTTTTGTGTATTGACATGTTTGCATGTCAAACTGCAGTCTGCAGTCAACGTTTTCTTTTTACATTTATATGGGCGCCTGCAATAGTTACCTGAGCGGAGAGGGGGTTACAGTATTAATTGAATACCATACTATTAGATGATGAATACATTTATACATACTACAATTATTGTATATACATAAATATATGGTAAACATTAAAACCTAGTGATATCTAGTAAACACCAACTATGTTGAAGCGAAAAAAAACATTCTATTGACAGTGTAGTTAAAATATGTTCACAAAACCTAGGCAGTTTGATTTATTATTGAAAAAATAATTGTATGTAGGCACAAGATGGTCAAATAAGATTTAAAATAAAATATATTTTTCTCTCATCATTTCTTGTATTTTATATGGGGCTTTGGTACATCGACCTTTTTTTTGTGTGTGTAAAGTAGCCATTAAATACAAGCAGTGGTGTACCTAGTGGGGAGGTCGGAGGGGTTGGTTTTTTAGGCATTCGCCCCCTCCCCTCCCATGAACGGTATAGTAACATACTTTTAGTATTTTGTCTTTTTATTATTATTATTATTATTATAAACTTTTTTTTTTCTGATAAAAAAAACTTATAATATAATAATATTCCTTTCTAAAAAAGAATTTAAAATTAGACACTAATATCACTGTATTTAATTAATTTTTGTCATGGTTATAGATAATATTATCTATTAATATTCATTTAGATACAGTTATACGAATAATGTATTGATGGTATCGACTGCTTATTAATTACTTTTGTATTCACTATATTCTCTATGCATGTACAGTGTATGGTAGATTAAAACATGATTACGATTAAAAATGGGCCAAGATTACTTATGTAGGCTATGTACATATACATAAGGAAATAAATATACCAGTGCATTATGTAATAATTGATGGGAAAAATTAAAACCTGTGAGTTTTCATAACATTACCTACTTACAGGCACACACCCAGGATTTTTGTTTGGGGGGGGGGGAGGCTTAAACATTTTCCAATTTTCTTTACACACAAGTAAATATTTACCACAAATTATAAATGGTAATTTTTTTACTATTATTATTATATGTTTAATCAATCATCATTGTAGTACTATATTAGAGAAGATAATAAGCTATAATAATGTATAATTTTGTGAAAAATATATTTTTTGGGGGGGCTTCAACCCCAAAGCCCCCCTTCCCCTGGGTGCGCCACTGCCTACTTAAATTAATTTTAAATATGTAATTATTATTTTATTTTTTTTATACCATATTTTTGTAATTGATAGTAGAAGATACTTTACTTACGTGCTTAACTTAAATGTTATATTTTACAAGTATAAAAGAAAGTATTTGTATGGGCCGATTGACATACTTTTTAAAAATATTGTTATAGTTATGACATTTTGTGAGAGGGTGCAAAATAATTTCATCCCCCTCCCCTCATAAGAGCCACGCCACTGGACACTGGTGGTTTATATTGTACTCGACAGTTTTTCGGTTGGTTTCCATCTTCATTTTTCGTTATTTACACAGTGTGATGCTCAGGTTTTCTTTGGACCTGTTCATACCGGCACGTCTCACCACGAGTTAGTTTGTTGATTGCTCAGAGGTTACCAAAATTCTATATTTTTTTAATTATCATAAGGTACCGACTGTGGGTCATATGAATAGATAATACTCAACTGTACAATCGTGAATTCGTGATTGAGCTTTATGTAAAGTATTTGAAATGGGTTTTTTTTTTATTCATAAGTAGGTATTCGACAGTTTTGGTATTGTTCAAATATACACTTCTGAAGCCGACTAACTAGTATTTCCGTGTTTGAGTAGTGTTTTTGAAAAGTATGTTTGCCTGTTTGCGTATAGGTCGTAGGTACTCGGAAGTGTTTTTTTACATCTGTGCGGTCCTTACAGTTCGTACTCCTGGATTATTTACAATAATTGTCCATGGTTTAATAATTATTGACGTGTGCTCGAAAATCCGAAACGTCGTGTCACGCGATTGTATTTGTTAACTTATTATTTATAAATTACAATATCATCCTTAAACGAGATCTGGTCGTACACGGTACACCTACGTCGTCCGCTTGCGTTTGGATGTGGTCGATGTGGAATACCAGGAATTTCCATCTCGTGCCTACAAGTGATGCCCGGTTGTGTGACCGTCCTCAGAATTTTGTTTATTGAAGGGGGGGAGCAAAATTATTTTAAGAATTAAACGGAGATCGTTTCATACATTTTTTTATTGAACAGAAATATACCTAATTAAAATAATATTTTCAGTATTTGTATAGTTAAACATGAAATAAATACATGTTTTATAATAAGTACCTGTACCTGGTAAGTTACCATAATATTGCAATAAGTTAATTGCATTGAACCACCAATGTTTTTTTGAGATTTTTAACTCCAAATGACTGGCGATTATTCGATAGAAGATTTTTGTACCTAGAAAAACTTCTTTCAATGTCGATCGATGTCATCGGAGCAAATTTATAAAACTTTAATTCGTTGTTGGACAACTCTTCCTGAAGTTCATTGATCATTATTATTTAAAATACATAGGGTGAGGAAGAACAAAATTAATTGTTTTTGGAAAATATTAAATATGCACAATATGCGCATGACAATCATTGAAATATGCACTATTTTCCTAAAATTGATGTAATATGCAAAATATGCATTTTTAATTTTTCGTTTTTAAACTCACCATCATTGTTTAGCTCGAATTTCTATCTTGGTCTGTTATAAATTGAGAGTATATAGAAAATTATGCAACTCTTATAATTTCCGAGCCCTAGTACAGAAACAAAAAAAAAATATTTATTTACAATATAAATGAAAACACACACATTATGGAAACTAAAAATATTTACGTTTCACTTTGAATTTAAAAAAGAAAGCATGAAAAAAAAATAGTCAAAAAATTATATATCGACCTTGCCAGGATTCGAACCTGGAATCTTCTGATCCGTAGTCAGACGCGTTATCCGTTGCGCCACAAGGCCCACATGTGTAAACGTGGCAAGACTTAATTATATAAACGCATTCCCAGTATCAATAGTTCGCTTTCGCATTGCGGTAACACGACAGTTATCGGTTTGTGATAACGAAATATGGTCGTGAACGATTAGCGCGCTTTTTCAAATTCATTGCGAAAATAATCACACAGCAATCGTTTATGTTAATCGTACGAAAATGTTACTTGTGCACGTCGATCGTTAATACGACAAAATTTTTAACATTCGTGTTTAATAATATTGCGCAGATATTGTAATAAATAATATTATATTCATATATACGCCGATCTATGTCGGTCCGTTGTCCGTCGGTATACTTACAACAGTTACAACTGATTTGATGACAAGGACGTCCGCAGGGGGGACCAACGGGGCCATTGCCCCTTTTGGGAATAACCTAGCAGTGGCGTGTCGAACTCATTTTTGACGAGGAGCAAAAATGTATACAAGGTACCCACCCACCCACACCACCACTCCCCCCCACTTAACTTTTTTTATAAGCTAATAAAGTCCAAATTCGTATGAAATATATCAAATATGCGATAATTTTCAAGTTATTTTGTAGTATACGTAGTATATTTCTATTTTCTATAATAAACCTAGTCATCACTGTATTTTGTGGCAAGGGGACCACCCACCCCCCAAAAATTTTGAAGGAGCAATTGCTCCAAAATAATACCTTCGCCACGCCACTGGTACCTAGTGAATATATTATAATGTTTAAATGTACCTACAAACTTTAATAAATATAAGAATATTGTTTAAGTCAAATTATTAAACATCTAAATATTATTATTTTATCATTAAATATTACTATTAATTTGGTTCTACTATTATTTAATTAGTGAGTATATTATATTTTAAGTAATTTTTATCTTGTCCCTGGTGGGATTTTATCCTGCGTGCGCCCTTGTTTGATGATTAATTATTAATGAATATTATTATTATTCATCAATTTACAACCATCATTGGTGACTTAATAACTCATCTTGTTTAAATAATCTATAATTTATAATATAAAATGGGTTGGTGTGAAGTATTTCAAAAAATCCTATTGGAAACTATATTACGGGTAAATGGCAGTGGGTATACCCACTATAGTCTATATAATTATAAAATCAAATACCATAATAAAACAACTGCTATTATCTAAAATGCATTATAAGAGTTGGTTTATTTTTAATAGTTGAAAATAAAAGTATAATAAGAGCTACTAAGATAATTTGTTGTTGGATCCAACTTACCCGTATAGTAGTTGTACATATTAATACAATTGTATAATATACTCTTTCGTTAATTCTTAATTATATTTGTCAACTAGATGATTGTGTTTTTATTTAATTTATAGAAAAATAATCGACGGGAGCTAAAGTGTCATATATTAGGATAGTCAATTCCGAAAAATTGCAATTGCTTATTTCCCAAGAATTTGTAAATAAAAAATACCTACCTACTTAAAATATAGGTAGTATTCACGATTACTATTTGAAATATTAAATGGGTACCGGTGCTCAAATATTTTTGTGGGTAACCACAGTGGTGTAGACTCATATTTTCAATGGTAGGGGGAAAAGTTACAGTTAAAAACCATATTTATATACTTGTCTAACCATCTTCATGTAACAATAATACTTACACGTAAGGTATAATTTATAAGGAATAAGTGGGGGTTCAAATCCCCCCTCCACCATCATCTGCGGTATTTTTGTCACTGAATTTCTTGTTGATTATAATCTATGAATCAAAGAATCAACGAATTAATTATATACGGTTTAAATACACATTATATTAAATAAATTGGTCGAGAGCCAATTTTATGGTGATAAATTCAACTTTCGTCACTGTTTAATGATTATTGAATATTGTTATTAAGCTAATTTTTTCTGAATTAAATCATATATTAACCGTTATAGATTAAATTTTTGAAGTTCTTCAACTGTTATAGGCCGTTTTCTCAAAAAAAAAATTAATCAAAAATAATTAGGTATCATGAATACTGCTCATCCATCGTACTTATAATTATTTCCACTTATTTCCAACAGGTTTGTTCGATTAATATATTATATTTAACCATAGATCATAGTACCATACAATACAATATTGTTAATTTTTAAGTGTTCTCAAAATAGTATGCGTTAGACATAAATTACATTATTCCGAAACCTTTGATTGAGATAAGTTTATACCAAGTATGTGTGTCGTGTGTGAGACGTTTTTCCTTAAATACTGTTCAACTGTTGAAAACATTTAGTAAACATAATAGAACAGAATATATAAATATGTATATCTGTCTCGGAAAATGTCATCGTGTTTTTGTTATTGTTGTTTTTCTCACCCGATGAAAACCAACTAATTCTATCGTATTCTAGGCGTGTAACGCGACCTACGCGAGCGCGCGCTTAAATTATTGTAAATCTTCTGGACCGGACTGTGTAACTACCTATTTACGCAAAACAAATTATCATAATCGAATCGTCGTATTATAATATCATTCATGCGTAAATGTGTAGTTCGCTGTGCGCACTAAACAGGGATGACTCCAAAGGAGCCCTAGTGGCTGTATCCCCCCTCCCATTTTGAAGAGTTAAAACCTGCAACGACTTCGCTCGAGAATGTCGGAAGATAGGTTAACATCATTCTGCTTAATAAATATTGATAATGGAATGGATCTTTTAAATTAAATAGCTTATATAATTGATGTGTTTGCAAAAACTAAAAATAGACGGCTCGAATTTGTATTGTAAAAATTGTTGTTTTTTTTGTTATTAAGTTTTCTGAAAATGATGACTTAGTCCCCTCCCAACCAAGTCTCTGGAGCCGCCCCAACGCGTTTTACTGGTTTATTGCAAACATATTCAATATTATATTATTGCGTGCACAGCATCAAACGCTTGAACGAAACGAAATACCATATTATTATACATGGTTTCGAACGTATAAACAAAATAATAATGTACAATTCATCCATAACAACGGTCAACGTTTATTCGAGCCTAAAATGTTGACATGTATATAATAATGCGTTTGATATTAGCGTTGGTTATATTATTATACATTAATAATAATTGTATAAATAAAATTTATACTAGAGGTACATTACCCATAATAATGGGTATAATGATTTATGATAACAAAATTACGTTAAAATTAATTAAACAGATGTAATTAAAGAGCGTCGATCGGGGTCATTGACTTACTGTAGTGAAGCATGTATTATAATATTATATAAAATACCGATCATTCGAATAGGCAAGGTTATCACAATGATCGAATGATAAAATATCATAAAATGAACATATTATTTTTTTTTTTTTTTTGAAAAATGAGATTTATTTCACCAAAGCTATTATTTTTGATTTTGAACGATCAAGATTCTCACGTGCGTGATAATATTATAATGTTTCTGTCACCTGCGTGTACGACAAAATAAATATAATGGCATATTGGCATAACATTTCGTCACCATCGAACAACTGTTTGCTTATTCGGAGGTTTTTTTTCTCTTTTTCTGCATCACTTTAATCCGCAATCGGTTTCTTAACCGTTCGCTGCAATTTCCAAACGATCCATATATATGTATAATTGTACAATATTGCAGCAGATAACGTTTTTCCGTTACGATCGCAGACGTGGGTTGGCTTGGTGGGGGTTACGCCGCACGCCGAATATAACTGTAAAATCGCACGAATACATCACCACGCGTACACTGCGGTAGGCAGCCATGTATACCTACCACGTATATAAAATATATAATTATAATAAAATAACGAACCGATCGAAATCGAACGCGATAAAACGAGTTTCAAGATCGCTTTTTACTCCGCCATACATCAGGTTCTCGACGACAACTACTCGTATATAATAATATTACACATTATATTATATTCTAATGAACTGTCAATGCGACGCGAGAATAAAACGCTTTTCGTTGAATGCGTGCACGAACTGACGATAGCAGCAGATTTGGAGTTTTTAGTTTGAACTCTAAGTACCTTACATACTTATGTAGTCATATAGATTGCTTAAAAGTTAAAATGCCGAGTGGTACGTTACACAGATCATAATAATACCAATGATCAAATTGGGAAGGACGTGGGAGGACGTGTAAATTATTTTTTGAGAAACGTGTTCAACATATTATTTTTATTATTACAGCATATTATAAAGATTTCAAATAAATTTAAAAATTTGTAAATTTCACTGATGATAAAAATCATAGATATTTAGAATACATTTTATAGATTAAAATTAAAATTCTCGTGTACTTATTTTATTTGATATGATTTTTTTTAGGATACATTTGTTACTTGTATAGTTATTTATTTTTGATTTATGTTAAATTAAATTACTGTAAGGAGCGCTCAGTTTTTCAAAAATAAGGAGTCCCCCTACTTTTATTTTTCCAGTTCGAAAAGACTGAATAATATTATGTTCGTCACTTTGAATTTGTCGAATTTGACATAATATTTGGTCAGTATTAAGCACATAAATTAGTTCTATTGAACTTCCTATTTTATATACATAATGTTATACTGTTGTATACTTGTATAAGATTATATAATAAGACGCACTATAATGTCGTACCTTCACGTCATGCGGGTGTGACTTGATATTAATTATTATAATTTATTCTATTCACTGTACAGTGTAGTATACCGTAATATATATTTGTTTGGGTGCATGCACTTTTGTGGTATACAGTACGTGTGTTTTTTTACGCATCTTGTGTGCAGCTTATATTTTACAATTTTATATACTTGTATACTATTTAGTATTTTTACATTATATTACTTTTACACTTCATATAAAATCATATAAGTACCTATACGAGGCTACAACGCGTGACGGCGACCGAATAAGTATACCTATAATTTATTAATATTATATAAAACCTGTGCTTACGGGGTTGCGAATTATAAGGACGCACGTACTAGTTCTTCCGCTGAATGATAAGAATAAGTGATAGCAAAAGTGATGAGAAAAAATTGAACCCTGCAATGATGTATAGCTGTATAGTGCTATCTCACGCTTGCATAGTAAACGAGAACTCGGCCGGTGTGTTGGATAACGATTTGTACACGCAAGCTTTGAGAATAATTTACTGAGAGTGATTTCGCGTGTGCGCAAGTGAAACTGAATACAGTTACGCAATGAAAGGACTTTTAAGGTATACCGCAGTGGTACAGGTTATTGTCTAAATCAGAGTTTTCGACTTGTGCTTCGTCGCCGCAACTTTTAGTTATTATCTTAAATAACTGGAGATGTCCCCAGTGACCCCGCAGTTATTATCAAAAAAGCCCCGGCAGCCGGTGGTACTCGATCGAACACAGTCCATATTTTTAACTACCCGACTGAACCTAATAAAATTTTTCTCATTGCGAGCAACAGTGTCAATTTTTCAGTCCATCTACAACCGACAGTGCAGTTGCCTATCCGACGTGATTTTTCATAAAAAATTAAGAGATTTTTTCGATTTAAAATCCATAGAAAGCTCGTGTAGCGTAGCGATCAAGCAAAGAGGCCAAAAGCCGATCCCTGTGGTTATAAAATTTGTGGGATTGACGAAAGCTCGGAGCGATCATACAATTAATAAACGCAATAATGGTTAATGAGGAATATTAAAAAGATATAATAAATTCTGATAATTTACTAAAATGTACTTCGAAATACAAAACGGCTACTTTATACGTATTTAATATGTGTTCAATCGTAACATGTTTTAATATTTTTGAGGTTGTCTCTATTGTTTAATAGCATTTGTATTCAATCTGGTCGTGATGAAAAAAGTAAACTATGGTCAACCTGGTTTTAGCCCCACCTGCTGTAGAAAATAAAATCTATTTATTATAAAATTATTATTATTATTCATGTAAGTATGTGAGATGTTTAAGTCGTTTTCAAAATCAGAAGAATTGTGAATCCAAAAAAAATTGGAAACCCCTGATCTAATTTTCAAACCATCATGAGATTAAATATTTCCTTCAAAAAAACCCTGAGTTTTCGGTATACATTTTTGAGAATTCAATTCCCAAGTTATAATCTTACGCCAAGTACAAGTTTTTGGTTCCACTAAAACTGAGCACCTCCATGAGATCTGCACTCTCAAAGTTTGACTTAACACAAATCGTAATGGAACACCCTGTATACGCGACCTACATAATACAATTTATGTTTTAATATATACGTTGATGTAGCACATTCATCCATTTATGATGCACAATGCACTTATGTTATACGCGCAGTGAACAGTATACTAATTATATTATGTTATAGTATACCGTACTCGCGGGTTAGGTTAAGCGAATTACACGTTTTTTTCTGGGTCAATGTGGAAATTTAAAAATGTCCACTGCCGATGAGAGTTCGGTCTCACATTAATCGGGATTCAGGACATTTCAAGATGCTGCAGTGGGCACGTATACCGTGATGTCGCGGTGGCGTAGCGTTGCTTGTGGCGTAACGAAGAATATTTAGAAGTATGTATTAGCCATTAGGTATATAGATCGACCTTCTCATCTGCAGTAGATAGTTTGTGAAACGGCCAAACAGGTATAATGGACCGTATTAGGGACACCATTCGAATCTTATATTATTATTATTAAAATTGCATATTTCATATTTGCGTATATATATGGCAACACATCTTAGGCTATAGTTTTGTATGATTTATAAATAAATAATGAAACAAAATTTGATGAATAACTTATATATATTATAGATTATAGTATAAGATTATAGTATATAGAGAGACTAAATTTTAAGTTTTGATTAAAATAGTAACTATGGGTACAGTATACACAAAATCTTTAAACGTAATTCTACATTTTCATCTACACGCAACACGACCGCTCTAATTCTGATTTATTGAGTATTAATTCAATGTCTTCTTTGAATTTGGGCCTGGGGCACATGTGCGTCTACAATGGTTGGCTGTCTATCCTAATATGTCTAACTAATAGTACTATTCATACGTCTATACAGACAAATATTATTACGCAATACATTTCAATATTCGTCGACTGTTTGCTATCCGCCGGGATTTTCTTTTTTTCTCTAATCGTTTACCGAAGAATAAATAGTATTATCTTTCATCGCATACAATTTTATTGTCACTCGCTTATTAAAAATTTACACGCTACGTTGTAGCAGCTGGATCAGCAGTGAAAAACGACCGACACGCGACACTTAAGGATTACCATCCGCGTTTATTATATATATACACAATGCAATGCACATTTACCCACCCGTGGTATGGGTATTATATAATGACTGCAGACTTTCAGTTCGATTTCAGTTGCATACCGTTTTCGATTTGATCGTGAAATCCGCACGGTATGATTTCACAAAGAGAAATATCTGTGTTAATCGAAATGCAATTTTCAATTTAATTAAAAAACACTTTTATTATTACAATATTTTTAAGTTACAATGAATTTTTTCTTATAACAATTTAAATTAGAAAATATCTTTTTGATATTAAATATAACTCTTTTATTAAAATCCAACGAGATTCGGGGCACCTCTTAATGATTTTTTAAAAATTTAAAAAAAATTAAACGTTTTAACGTATTTATACCCCGTGACCGTAAGGTATTCAGGTTTATACTTGTACTTTATCGATAATTGTCAATAAACTTTCCAGGAGAATTCTAAATCGTTATGTCTTATGATTTATGACCAAAATGTCCAAAATAGTTTAAAATTTGTTTTGTTCAATAAATATATCATAATTTAAAAACATAAAATTGATAGTGTTTCACTGTAATTAATAACTATTTAAATGTATACTAAAAATAATAATAGTGCTCAAAAACCTCTTGCACCCATCTAATTTCGACACTGATGCAGGAAATATATACATAGATATATAATCCGTTTCCGTTGCATATATATCCTGTGGAGATTCTTTGTTTGGAATAGCATTTTTACAGAACGAGTGTTATTTTCATCAATGATTTATTCTTGGACTTTTTATATTATCATATAAATATGTATTTTAAGTGTTTAAACAAATGCTCTTTTTCCGTAACAATTTGTATCATGATTCATATTGTAATAATGTTATTTCCGATTGCGGTATAATTGGTCGAGAGCAGCGACAAACGTGATACAATCGTTATAAAAACCGAATTTGTGCGGTGCAAGTCAAAATAAAATTGTATAATCTGTAACGTTTTACCGAGTACAATATTCTGACATCCCATACACAAATAATCATTAATACTAAAAAACAGTCTGTAAGATTTTGTGTTGATGGGCCCCCCGCACGAGAAAACTCAGTGAAACCTATTGTCTGTTGGGGGGGGGGGGGGAAAGGATAATGAAAACTTACATAATATTTTATTTTTCTTGCGCGACCGGTTAGTTCTCGAACGGCTCGTCTGAAGTCGCGGACATACTCGTACCGTGGTTTGCTCGACCGGTACCGACGACCAACACCATCATCACCACCACCACCACCACCACCACTGCACCAGCTGTCGACGGACCTACCCCCACACGACTCACTTCCCCTCATCGTCATTGTCCCGCGTGGCCATCTGTGAGAAATATCGAAAGGGAGGGGGGGTAAGACAACCGGTCGTCGCGTAATCTCCGTGGCTGTGTAACTCGGTAGTAGTGGTAACCGGTAACCGGCACCACTGCGAGACGCGCAAGCAACCGTCTGTAGGTACGCCGCCGCTCGTACACAATATTTTTAAAAATAGTTTTGACAATAATAATGATAATGTACGTACATGCGCGGCGAAGAGAGAACACCGCGGAAAGGAGAAAAAGAAGTGGAAGCCAATGTCGGCTCGCGCGCCGTATGTATACCATTATTACGAAACTCGTTATCTCCTACCGGGGCCGGAGACGCGGGCGGACGCAGGAAAAAAATAAAAAAACGTTAGACGGTAGCCGCCGTCGTCGTCGCCGCCGCTGCCGCGCTTCAATGGTATAATATTATTATATTTTATAATAACACATCTATACTGCTACGAGATGTACCTGATGTTGCCCAGTGGTACCTTGCATTGTATACATGTAACGCTTATATTATACGTATCGCTCACTGCGTCATCTATACCGTATATTATTATACGGGGCCGCAAGGAGGAGAATATATTTTTATTTCATTTTTGTCTTTGAACATCATTCGACCGACCGTATACATAGAACGGACCGCGGGTTCACCCCCATCACCGGCGGGAAATGTTTCGTAACAATTTTACCGTCTTACGATTATGTCGAAATATGTCCGCGCGTTATTGTCCTGCGCGAGACTTGCAGGGTGGATCAATCGAATTATATTACAATATATCATAACTGCAATGATTTAATATGATTTACTTTCGGTTTAAAATCGGTTGTTGTGTAAACAAAGCTTTGATTACGGAAATTGAAGAAACGTGAACAAGTATAATATTATCATATACGATTTACACGTTCCAACCCATTAATCAGTGCAGGGCTTATAAATAAACATCCTATTATACAAACAATTTCGTCAATCAAAAAACGTAAATTTGCGTTACACTCCATTTATTGCACTTATATTCGATATCAGATATAAATTATAATTATACATCGTGAATCATAATACATAAGATCGTATTATTATTTACCCATATTTACGGTAATATTATCGCGAATTCAAGATACGGTCACATCCTGACAACATATACCTATAATACAGTTTCATAGTTTCATTTGGTTATATTATATACTTAAATTTTAGTTCCTTTGAATAAACTTATGCTTGTTATAGTAATACAGTCGATCGTCAAAAGACGTTTTTTTGCATTTAAGTTAGAATTTTTTCCTCTTTTTACCGCCGACAGACGACACCGCGTATACTGGTGCGTGTTTTATTATATACATACACAGAATTCGGTTATCGTTTCGTTGCGTGTTATAATTTATCGGACGACGTTTCGTATAAGCACACTGGGATTCTTGTTTTCGAATTATCTTTTTTTTCACCCGTGTTTCGTGTAATTATCGAAAATGAATATTGTCTATATACGTGCAGCTCGTTCTTGCGAGCATCGGTTCTCGTTTTTCTATTACGGCGAAAACTATTTATATATATAATAAATAACTCGTTTCGGTGCGCCCAGCGGATGTTTTATTTTATTTTTATTTTTTTCACAAAACCTCTCCGTCTCGATAATAATCGCTCGGCGTCTTCATGGTTATTTTTTTTATTTACGACCTTTTTATCGAAACATTAACGTATACATTTCTTCGGTTGCGCAATCGCTGTTTTCAAAATGTATTATACTGACTTCTCTCGCGATTTATTTCATTTTCCGGTGCTCATATAACATATAAAAAACATTATAAAATTATGAATTATATTATTTCAGAAGCAATACGTGCAGTTCAGCGCTGTCAGTATCAATGCATTGTTCACTATAGATAATCATACTATACATATACCTGGGGATCTATAGATACATGCAATGGATTGTATTCATCTAACACTCCTAAAAATTTGACTAGAATTGTGCCTACATATGTATATTATAATATTGTACACGTGGTATGTCGTTGGCATATTCAAGTGTTCCGTTTTAGTTTTTGACTTATTTTAACGAAATTCGCTTTATATTGACAAAATAATGCGCGATGACGGTCCAAATATTTTAACTATAACGAAAATATTGCTATATAAAGACCGCAATATCGATATTATACATACGTATAATATTATGTAATTTGTTTCGGCTTCACGTGTTGCTTTGAATTATTTTATACCTGCTGCATGAACATGAAATCTGCGTGTTTTATTTTATGCAAGCATTTAAAAAAGCGCAGCTCTGAAAATATTTAATTTTTATCCACCCCATCGTTTGTAATAACACTAATAACGATATTAATTCATTATAAGCATATATTTTGTGCATAATTTAAGAACCGGTTTAATATACAAATTATTAACAGATCACGAACATCGAAGGTATTCAAACACTGTCGTATACAAATATAATATGAATCTATATAGTTATACCTATCACCCATATTTTTTTTACCATAATCATCAAAATTCAATAGTCGTACAGGTTTTATATTGTATATTATATATAGGAAAGTATAATACAATAAAACTGATGGTATACGACGAATAAAGTTCAACCATTTTGTTTTGACGAGTCATATAATTATTGTAAAATATGAAAATTTCGTGAACTCATATATAAAGGTTCTCAGTATTATTATAAATGTATTGTTTCCCAACTAACTGGAATGGAATATGTACAAGAACAAAATGTTAGGATAAAATAAATAATTCTTGTAATATTTGGTCAATTTAAGAATAGGAAAAAAACGACAGTGCTGCCGTTCTTGTTTTCTCACCGAATTACAACGTTGCATGTGCATGCGTATGTGGTGTTTGATATGGTGTATTTATAAAATTGGATATACACCAGTATAATATAAGTTTTAATTAGTTTTCAGTGATCTTTGTATTACGCGCGCCTGTGTACATCGTACGCCATGAATAATAATATGATAATTTTTTTTCTTTGGCCATACAAGATGTGAAATATGACGTCAAATAATGTAAACAATAATATTATTGTTCTCGTCGGTAGTTTTTCGCGAGCGTACCAAGTGAAATTTTTTCAAGACGTACAATACGTTTTCGGAACGATCGAAACGATAGGTCGTTGTGTTTCATGGCTTAACACTTGTATCAAGTCGAAATTTATGCTCAGATATACTCAGATTTTACTCACAAACTCTCGTATTAGAATACAGACGTAGTGAAACCGTGTTTAAGGATTATATATCGCGGATTTTTTTAGGAAAATATCGATAAACTGAAAAGAACGTGCGATTAATTTTTTTAAAACCCTGTTTTCGACTGCACGTGGTTTTTTATCCACCTTGTGCGTATTTGATGGATATGTGTTTGTGATGCGTATTTATATGATATGTGGCAACGATCGCGCTGCTGTGTTCGCGTTCTCGTGTTACGTGTGTATATAGGTGCATATATACTATTACTATATATTTTATTTATACTTCCATAGTTCCATTTCTATAAAAATCGGGCCGTCAATGCGATTTATATTTTATATTTATACAGCTACATACTTAGCCATCGATGTGAATGTCGCGAAAACGAGTTTTATATTCTGCACAACGCCGTATATTTAAGTATACGTGAACTGTGAACGTTTACATGCATCAGTACCGGCACTAACATTACGGTGTATACGCGTCATATTATGTATTATGAGGATTGTGGTAACATTTTTATTTATTTTTTCATACTCATTTAAACGTGCGTCAGAAATAGATCCGTTTTATTTTTGTAGGTAACAATACGGCTGCGCGATTCGTTTAACCGCTGCCGTGAGTCTATAGAGAAATTTTATTTTATTCGACACCGGACATAAAATGTACATGTATGAATCGGCTTTACGTAGGTTAATCAGTGGATAATTCTCGTACTTGGTTTGAGTGCACTACGTGTTGAATACCACAGCACCATATTAATTATTATCGTTATAATATATATTATTTGTAATATAAATTATTATTATAAAATATATGTCGAACTACTGTTCATCGTATGTTATCTCTGATGGTGGCCATTCGGAAAGAAGCTTGCTTTGAAATTTAAATAATTACATGTACACACATACACGCATGTGATATCTCACATCCGCGCGCGATGAATGGATCGGCTACTGTTTTCGGCGTATTGCGACAGCATCACATCACGATCTCGTTAGTATATTAAGGCCGTTACCGCATGGTCAATATAATAACGATGTGTGTGTGTGTGTGTGTGTGTGTGTGTGTAATAAATGCGGATTCAGATGAACCATGAACACATTCGACAATATATTACTGTGGTATATGGTGATATGTATAACATGTAAAATACATTATACTTGGGCAGACAACGCAGAAATCTTGAAAACTCAAAAAAACTCAAAGACGCACATGATGTAGACATAAAATATAAGTACTCAAAAACAACTCACCATGTATACCTACCTATATAAAATCATACTGCGTGCATACCATAATTATTATTGGAACAGCCTCGGTGATTTCAGTAAACAGCGGTGTCTCCAAAGAGAAATGTAAATTTCTTACCAAACAAGAAACAAAACAAATACTGTGAAAAATGTAACAATGGTATACAATAACGTCAATAACACATCATTTGGTACATACTAGATAATAGTATAATTGAGTTTCCATTTTTTAGTATGTTCAAGTGTTTGACAGTAAAAAATCTACACGAAACGTACACTAATACATATTTGGTTCATCAAATATCTGGATATCCTATATCGCTATCGTAATTCGTACTGCGTAGCTTAGTCTTAGTGCAATTTAATAGTGTATCGACGATGTATATATTATAATACTTTGTGAATATAATTGTAGACTGTATTATATAGTACAAAGAAAACATATTATGCTTGAAATATTATTAGCTATACATACACCAATTTCCATGGGTCTAGGACATTTTCGAAAATCAAGATTTGCAAGTATAATATATAGTATATATATATATATAGTATATATATATATATATATATATATATATATGTATATATATTGCAACAGACGACAGTAATTTGGTATATATACCGAATTTAATACAAGAGATGAAATACTGCGTCTAGAACATATATAGTATACATAATGCGACTCAGCTCGATATAAAAATAGATTTTAAATGTTTTAATAGTTAATACCATACATTTTGTGCGTGGTATAAACCTAAAATTGATAGATGTATGACGTGTATATATTACAGATATTCAAGAATGAAGATTAAATCAGAAATATAAGTGTGATATAATAAATTATACAAGATTCAATGGCGGCTTACGTTATGATGCACAGGAGCATGTGAACCATCCAAAAAATATCATCTATAATGCTAGTTGCTACATTCGTCTACATCCGTCAGTTGACACTTAGTATTACTATATGGTCGTTATTAAAGTACATTTAATGTGTGCACTGGACTTATTTTTATCATGCTACGATGTCACGTCAATCGTAGAAACTCGAATATTAGCCATTTATTTCCGTCAGTATGCTCTCTTATAGTTAACTACAATTAATCTATTATATAATGTGAAATCAGAATAGAATAATATTGTTATGTGATCAAATAGTTTTTAGTCGCTATTATATATTCGTCGAACAGCTCGCGATGTGTAGGTCTTTAAGTTATAATTAGCTAATATTTTTTTACCAGTCTATATACATAGGTATCTTATAAATTATTTGTGCACCTTCTTGTGTGAATTTCACTAGTCGCTAAGGTTTAAAATTTGAATAGAAAAAAAAAGTTTTGCAAAGTTTTGTGATGATGCGGTGGCATATACATATATATATA